>CAOLHI010002664.1:0-237136 GCA_948474755.1 Ctenosaura bakeri | reverse complement strand
TAGGAGGGCTGTTGTGACTTATGAATGAGGGACAAAGGGAAAGGGAGGTGATTTTGACCATGAAGTAACAGTTGGACTCAGCTTGAGGTGGAGGAGAGAAAGAAGACTGTGCTCACAGATGGAGTGCTCCATCCTTTCCCTTCCCCCAGGACCCTAAAGCAGTTATATCTTCATGATCTAAATTGCCTCTCCCCCTCTCTCTCTTTCCCATCACTAAGAAGGAGCAACAGAAATCTCTCCCTGGGCTTGAAAGCTGCCAGTAGGAGATTTTCAGTGGAGAACATGGGGAAGAGAATAGCCATCTGCACTCTGTTCAAAAATGGATAGTCCCACACATAAGCCACACTTATACATACCTGAGTCATTGGCCAATAAATGTTAAGCATGATGAACCGTGGGGGCACATCTGTTCTGATATGGCTGTGAAACAATTTGCAAAACCCAGGTAGGCATGTCAGCTTCACACTGTGTGTTGCAGGCCCTCTAGCTTTCACAACACTTCAAAGCAATTTTTGTTTCTTTCTGAGTAAAATTGTGGGCACTTGAATTTCAAGTGGGAGAAGAGCTGCTCTTGTTGCTGCTAGTGGAGGAAACTAGATGAGATTGCTTCATGGACCAAGTCCTTCATAGACTGCAAGTCTCTGCTTCTTATTTCCAAAGGAGAGTGATCGTATTTAGTTGTCATCTTCCAAGCCACCTGCTGCAAGACAGCTGTTCCTGCAGTGTGAGAAACAAATAATTAAGAGTTCTTGAGAGCCCCAAGTACCCACCCCGGGTGGAAAGACTGACTTCACCTCCACTTCCTGCTGCTCTTCACAGTTTGTTTCTGTAATTTTGTATCTTTTTAATCTCCCTCCACTAGAGAGAGGCTCATACTGCCACATAGAAGTAATGGATGTGATATGATCATTCAATCCAGAGATGCTACAGAATCCACAGCCCACTGCATGAGTCAATGCTCTGAGCTTTCTTTTGTCCAGTGAGTTGGGCCAAGCCAAATTATTCTGATAGCTATGGCACAGGAAAAGATGAACCACACCTACACCATTCCACGTACAGAAACATGCCTTAATGGAGCACTGGGAGCAACGGCAGTAATGCAAGAGACACAGAACCAACATGACTCTGTTTCCAGACCTTGGACTACAAATTCTAGGTTCTCACAGGCAACATGATAAGTGACCATGCTCAGCAGAAGCTGATGGGTCTGGTGATGCCAGTGAGACAGAGATTTCACCGAAAGGTAAAATTTAATCTTGACCTTAAAGGGTATTGTCCAAAGTGGTGAGCCCTAGCCCAATAGGTACAAGCACATTGGATAGGTCCTAAATCCCAGAATGGCTTCATCACCCCACTGACTTCAGAGCCACTAGTTTCCAAAGGCCATGCTGGCTGGAAGATACTGGGAATTTTAAAATCATTTCTAGGCTCTGTGGAAGAATCTGTCCCATTGCCAGTATTGAAATAAGAGCAAGTTCCCTGTCCAATCCACTTCTGTAGATGGGACCAAGCACTGAGCTGGTCTAGTGGAACTTTTTCAAGGCCAGGGTTGTAAGTCTTCACCAGTTTTCTTTTTTGAAGAAAGGAATGAATAATTGCAATTGTTTTTCACAGACTTGCAATAAAGTCTGTGAAAAACAGTTTTTGAAGTCCATTAACAATTTAGGATTTATTCTATATAAAATTCACTTTCACTGCTTTCTGTGCAATCCAAGCATATGCAAATTTTATGCATAAAAGTCTAATTACCTGTGTAGGAAACAGAATTTTCTTGCAGCAAATAATATTTCTGTGCAGAAATATGTTTGTCTGCAAAGAAAAATGGTATTTCTAGAAAATGCTGTTTTATGCACAAAGTGGGTAGATTTTGCACAGAAAAGTCCTCAACTGCAAAGGTTCTGTCCAGGACTCTTCTTATCAATTTTCTGAGCTACAAACAATTTTTCTGACCATTTTTCAAATATTTCTGAATATTCTTTCCATTCCTGACCAAGAGTCTGTTCTATAACAGCAGCACCAGGTCAAAGAAAGCCTTGCCCAGGCACCACTAAGGCCAGCGGTTTTGGGGGGGAGAAGCCTGCATTGGGAGGCTACAACTCCTAGCATGGCTGGGGGATTTTGAGACTTCTATTCCAAAAAAGCAACTTTCCCCAAGTCCTCCTGTCTCCTCTAGAACCTCATTCTCACTCTCTCCTCCCACCACCCAGCATGCTACATTTGCCGCAGCCACTTCCAGCTTAATGGAAGAAATGACTGCAATAATACCCTGTACAGGGAATGGTATCTAAATGCAGCCAGGGGGCTCCATGAAGCATAGATAAGCAGTTCCTTGTTCTTCCACACATAATGACCAAACCTTTAAGGAAAAACAAGAGCACTAAATAACGGTGATGGATGGAGACTTTTTTTGACTTGGGGCTGGAAGACTGCCCCCAATTGCAGAAGCAATTTGCAGGGAAAATAATTGCAGGGAGAAAAAAAAAAATCTTAGTAGTGTTCATGACAGGGGCTTACCATAGCAGCTGTAGTGGTTGCTGGATGTTCTTTCTTTTACTTTACTATCTACTTCAATACATTTAGTTGTGATTCACCTCATTCTCAGATGCCACTGGAACATAACAAGGAAGTTGATGATGGAAGTTCTAGACAGTCAGATGCCAGCATTATACTATAAATCACAAGAGCAAGGAGAATTGCTTCGATCATCCAGGACTGTTGGCTTCCTTAGATTTGAGAGGGGTCCATGTTTAAAGGGTCTTTCATGGGAGCTCACACTTTGGCCCTGCCATTTTAATTTTCCCATAATGTCCATTAATTGCCCACAAGACATTCCAGGGAATCTAAATTGGTACCTCCAAATGTCTGTGAGGGCCCCGGGGAAGAGACCTGTACAGTTTTGGGCCCTGAAAGAGTGTTGAAGGTTTGGAAGCTGCCCAGAGATGTTAAGCACCAGCCAGTAATTGTTCCAAAACAGCATCTTCTATCTGAAATGCTGTCACTATTTCATTTTCATGCGGATATGGAAATGCCTGTTTTACAATAGCTGTAGGAAGAAGCCATCAAGTCTAATTTGGCAGAGGAAAGTATATGATACAGACAGAAGATTGGAAAAGATTTCTGAAAATCTCCTGATGCTCATAGCAGGGGAGCACATTTTCCATAAATAAGAGCTTTGGGGTAAGCCTCAAGAAGAGTTGAATTCGATTAGTAATTTTCATCATGCAGAAACTTCTTTACTTTTAATTCCAAAGCTTCAAAAATAAGTTGCCTTATGCATGGTATGTAAAGCATCTGCTTATACTGTTTGCATAGCAACTGCTTCAGAAGGCATTGCAGGTTGCTATGAGAATTAAGTGTAAACCAATACACCAGCTGGAAGACTTCTTGTTCCAGGTGGTGTGGGTACAGAAGTCATCTTTGTACTGCAGGTGGGCAACTGCAATGGAGCAGGGGCCAATGTTCCCACCTCCTCGATAATTCATAATCCCACACAAAACCAAAAACTAATGTGACATCACTTCCAGTTTCAATTTTTGCCAATTTGGGGGCCCTTCTTTTTATTTTCTACTGAAATATCATCAAGTTTTGGATTTGAGAAGCAGAAATAGTGCATTTTGTGTTACTGAGGGAGTTTTTTTAATTATTTGGAGCCAAAAAAAAAAAAAACCCTCACCACTCCAACTTAGGTGGAGTCTAGGAGCAAGCATGGTATAATGGTTTGAGCATTTGGACTATGACTCTGGAGATGAGGCTTGTGACAGGGTGCAGATCTCTACTTGACCATAGAAAACCACTGGATGGCCTTAGGCAGTCACACTATCTCAGCCTCAGAGGAAGGCAAAGGCAAAGCCCCCTATGAACAAATCTTACCAAGAAAATTCTGTGATAGGTTTGCCTTAGAATTGCCGTTAAGACAGAAATTATTTAAAAGCATTTCCCCCACAAGGGCTTAAGCAATGTCGTGGGGCCATATTCAATCCAAGGGCATTGTGTTCCTCATCCCTGCTTAAAAAGATAATTCCCCTTGTTTACATATGTAATACATTTCCTCTTACTCTATAAGATCCAGTCCTGCCATTAGGCAGAGTGAAGCACCTGTCTCAGGCAGTAAATTTGGGACATCATGAAAGGAGAGTAAATGGTTAGTTCCGCATTTTATCGTTGAATTTTTTTTTGATTGATTGATTGACAGGGATGGAGAGAGATGCTTATGGAATGTTCTAAACTGTTTGCTGAAATAATCTCTTAGGCTTTGGATGCTATATATTTCAGCTCAGGGAAGTGGGGACAGAGCCTGGAAATTTACTTTGAAGAACAATGAAGATAATGGCATAGTAGAACTATCTATAATTGAGTAGTGGTACGATGATGTACAGGTCCCAAAAGACCATCTCAGCATTGCTCAGCTATGGATTGCTCCAATGTGTCATCATATGTGTTCTTCTTCAGAGTAACCTTCCAAGTTTTGCTTGGGTGGAGAGGGTGTGCTATTTGCCGTTCTGCTTCAAAATGCCTTGGGCCAACCCTGTACTATTTCTGATGTCTCTCCTGTGGTTCTTCAGAAGTAGCAAGGTGAGAAATCATAGCATATCTGTTGTATTAACATAGTGTTCCTTCTGAAATGGTGGCAGTTTAGTAAGGAGCTGGGCTTAAGAGCACAGAATCTTGTAGGGTGAATGTAAACATTGTCTTTAAAGAATTAATGTGTCAACAGAACATGAGCAGCATTGTGTTAGATATCTCAAAATTGTTATGGAAAAGGGTATTGTTGAGCTCTGAAGGTTCTCTTTTATCCTGGACCATTGGGATGTTCTTCGCTTCCGAAGAAATCTCCAACCTCAGTCAATCAAAAGAGGGTTACTGATGCACTTGCATCTAAATCTCACTCAAAGTGGAAGACAACTGTCAGCAATCCAGCATATAAAATAAAAAAAATCTAAACAAGCCCAAACAGCAGCAATCTCAGAAACAATGAAACAGCCTTGTTACATCAGAGATGAAAAATAACCTCTAAATTAAATTAATCAAATTAAATTATACCTGAGTAAATTAAGGAAAAAAAAGTTCTTATGACATACCTAAAAAGGTGCTGAGTTAATCTGGTAGAATTTTTTCAGGAGGCTATTCCTTAATATCTGTCTCAATTCGGAGAAAGGCTTGAGCTTCCACGATAGATCTCATCTTTTTTATTAAGGTGCCTTACATGGAGTCCAACTGGACAGTATCACGAGCTCTAGCTGGAAGGAACTCTCCTAAGATATCCTGGGATCTCTGGAATTGGAGGTACTGAGAACTGTACCAAGATCTTTCTATTGTATAGAGCATACACACTGTCTAACTGAGCCTTCTCCCAAGAAAAGTGGGCAAGAGAAAGGACTCCCTGGCATTCATTGAAGTTCTACAGGCAGGAATATTCCTGCAGATTGATTGGGTTTAGAAAGCTTATTGGTGGCATTTAGTCATGGTGACTTCACCTGGTTTGCAAAATCAGAACTGAAAATCAGATTGCTGAGTCAATCCAAATTTGGTTGCATGCCAACTATGTGTTTATCTCATAGAACCTACTTCAGGTACCTTTGAGACCCTCTCAGACCTCCACTGTTCTTTCATTAAAAGGTTCCCAACCATTCCCACTGTTGATTGGTCATAAGGGTGTATGGAGTTTTATACAAAGATATATTTGATCAAGAAGATACTGGGTATGGTAAAGTTCCATGATGTGCAACTATGATACATCACCCCTTTCTGCTCCTGCAGGACTCATCTTCCTTCTGTGCTCCCCTGCATGGCTGTTTAGCAGCCAGTGGAAAGCATGGGGCATAAGAGAAGTTGCTGGCTATGTGCCTATAACCAGATGCACAATGACAATGTCATCCTTCACGACCTCTAGAGGAGCCCAAACAGAACTAGGAGAAAGCCAGCACATAGCCAAAGACTTCTCTGGCATAACCTCCTCTCCACTGATAAATAAATGGACATGGAGTGGTGAGACCTGAGGGAGTCAGTGAATTTCTTCCTCTTTGACAACCCAGAAAAAGTTTATTATGCAGTCATAACTGAAAGTGGGGTGGCCCCACATATGTCACTGACAGAATGCCTGTCCTTATGCAGCATATGTCACCCACAGAATTCCAGCCATATCTTCATTAACATGATCAGATATAAATAGTAGGAGTCTGGCTTTCAGCACGGGGACAGTTTAGTGACTTTTTTCTAAGCTAACAATAACATTTTAATCATAGAATTGATGTGGCTCATTCCAGAAACCGGAGACACTCGGATTGGAAAGTAAGAGTTTATTCAGTCGGCCGGGCTGTGGTGGAATCTCTTCCAAATACCAGAAGCCCCGAACATTCATCTCTCCAAGGTTTTATACTTTTACATAAACAACTGCAACATTTGTCAGCTTCACATTTCTTAATCATTCGCCCCCCTTATGATGCTCTTCTGACTGTTCCCAAACACTGAACAAACATCCTAAACAGACATACTGAACAAGCATCTAGCTAAGCAGTATACATACATATAATTACTCAAGCAGCTCCTCAAGAACTCACAGTTCTTGAACTAGTAATTTTTCTTTCTCAATCTGCTTTCACAGAATCATAGAGTTGGAAAAGACCACAGGGGCCATTGAGTCCAACCCCCTGCTATGCAGGAACACCCATCAAAGCATTCCCAACAGATGGCCATCTAGTCTCTGCTTAAAAGCCTCCAAAGAAGGGAGACTCACACAATTAAAAATTACAATTAAAAATTGTCACATCAGAGAACAGTAAAAAATCATTAAAAGGCACACAAAAGTTAAAAATAAAGCACATCCCCCCCCATAAAAAGCTTCCCTGTGAGCAAATATACATTAAAAACCTGCTTGAACCAAAAGGTCTTTGCCTGCCAGCAGAAGGAAAACCAGGAGGGGGTCAGCCAAGACTCCTGTGGAAGGGAATTCCCCAGGGCAGGAGCAGCTATTAAGAAGGCTGTCTCCCATGTCCTCACCAAATGAGCCTGTGATGATGGCAAAACCAAGAGAAAGCCCTCCTTGTAAATCTTAAGATGTTTGTACAGGGAGATACAGTGTTTCTGATAGTCAAAGAAGAATATCTATAGAATAAGAATGCTGCCATCCTGACCCTTAAAAATAATGAGTGTCCTCTTCTCATTGTCTCTTCCTGGTAATTAAACTGTAAGTGAACTAGAACAATAGCAACTGCAAAAGGCAATCTAAATTCAAATAAAGATCTAAAGCACTGAAGCAAGGCAAATGGGCTAAACATTAGCATTTTGAAGAATTAAAATGGAAAACAATACCCAATAAGAACCGTCACCCACTACTGTTCTTTTGAAGGAGAGGTTTGCAGAAGAGAGGCAGATGAGTTTCCAGAATCAAAAACCTTGTTACATTAGCAGCAAATCAACAACACTTGGATGCTGCAATAACAGAAGATTTGATCAAGTCAGGATGTTTGCTTCAGAGAGCTCAGTTAATGTTTAATCGAGAAATCACTGATATTCTCTTGCGGTTGTTCTTACTTCTGCTGCTGCTGCTGCTGCTGTCTATCATCAAATCAGCTTCAGCTTATGGAGAACCATGAGCCCAAGTCATCAACAGCCCTCCCTCAGTTCTTGTAAATTAAGTGTTGATTGAGTCAATCCAATTTTAATGTGGTCTTCCTCTTTACCTTTCCTGATCTAGTAACCTGTTGGTACACATTTCAGTCCAAAGAGTCTTTTTCTTCCTAAAGGCTAAAGTGGGTATGACCTTAAATAACTCTTTGCACAACATGCACAAGTTCTTTTTTAAATGCAAATTAAACTATCTGGAGAGAGGATCTAGGATTCCAGTGGTGGAGAGAAGAACCCTGTCACCTGTCCAGTAATTCTGAGGAAAATCTCCTCCCGAAATTTGTCTTTCCTTTGCAGAGAAATCCTTGTAGGGTTTGGGGCATGGCTGGAACCTGCTCAGGCTGCAGGTAATCCAGCTGCAAGTGAAAAGAACTGAGGCCCTTTCCACATCCTACCTTCTTCCAATGTTTTCCCATGGGGATCCAAGCAGTGGCTCTGCCTGGAGGGAGTGCAATAGAAGCGCTTCCCTCGGCACCAGCTGCCTCTGCAATGAAGGAAGCATGATGGCCTGCCTCTTCCTTCCTTCCTTTCCCAGGCTGCACTGGGGTGGAAAGCGCAGCCATTGTGCTTCCGGACCCTCCGCAAACCAGGTTAGTCCACGATGGTGGCGCGATAGCAGGTCATTGACAGGGAAAACCCATCAATGATTTACTCCATGATTGCACCACCTAGGGATGGGAAAAGGATGGGACCATGATAATGTCATGAGTAACTGTCATTGTGGTCCTGTCCTTCTCCTGTTTCTATGGAAACCCACTGGATGACCTTGGACAAGTCAGGCCCTCTCAGCCTAAGAGGAAGGCAAAGGCAAACCCCCTCTGAATATATATCACAAAAAAAAAATAAAATGACAGGATTGTCATAAGTCAGAAATGACTTGAAGGCACAATACAACAACACAATAATTTCATCGAATTTGTATACATGTGTGTATGTGCCTTCAAATTGCCTGTTGACTTATGGAAACATTATGAATTTCATAGGGTTTCCTTAGGGAAGGAATACTCAGAAGTGATTTTGCCAGTTTCTTCCTCTAAAATATAGCCTATAGCTCCTGGTATTCATTGGTGGTCTCCCATCCAAGTACTAACAAGGGCTGACCCTGCATAGCTGCCAAGATCAGATGAGATCTGGTGCCTTTAGGGTACACCATTTCAAACAGTTTTACGTTTACCTTCTTAAATTATTCAATTATTTAGAATTTAGAATGTTTTTAGTATGTTCACATTATATCTATTATTTTAAATTATAATTTGCTAATATTTTAAATGGTCCAAACTGATTTTATTGCAAGGTACCCAGAAATTGAGTGATGTGGGATGGGGATGGGATATAAATATTTTGAATCAATAAAATAAATATCAATACTGGACAAAGGTATGCAGCTGCAGTGGCAAGAGAAGCAGCAGTAGCACTGGGGATTTTAAGAGAAGCAAGAAAGAGCAGTGAGGAGGGAGTGGTTCTAAAACAAAAGTAGAGGAACATTTTGGCATTTCTGGCATGGAGCCAACATTAATCACTTCCCTGACTTTTCCAAGAGTTAGAAGATATCAAGAGGTGGAGTCAGTCGCCCCTGACCTCAAGAGAACTCCTGCCATCAACTCTTGGTTTGGGATAGTGCCAACTCTGGGGTGGCATCCCCATGAGGGGAATTCAATATTCAGAGATTACAGGGGGATTTACTCTTCTTTGCTGATCTTTCCTACTGAGAGGGTAAATGGGATACAGTTCACCTGAGAAGGTATTATACAGGGAAATGGCCCAACTTGAGGTGGGTCCTTTGGGACAGGTGTCCCTCTGACCCTTTGTAGGCCAGCTTGGGACCGGACACAGAGAGCAGAAATTAACCTCTGTTGCTCTAAGAGAGCTTGCAGAAGAAAAGTTCAAGAAGGCATTGCTCATCACTTCTGTGCTGCAAAAGAGGGGACAGGAGGTAAGAGATTCTGGATCCAATGCCCACCTGAGTTTGGGGAGGGGAAAAGGCAGAGCAAAGCACAGTGGTGTTTGAAGGACAAAGAGGGATAGCAGAAGGAACCAATGATGGACATGACTGCATCTAAGAGTCAAGGTTGGTCAGAACTTCTGCAGAAAATTCCTAGTGATAAGTTGGTCTTCTTAACTCTTCTGTAAGGTGGACAATGATTCACCGGTCCAGGTTGGTGGCTCTGATGTCAGCTTTGGGGTCTAGTCTCAATTGCAAAAAGGCCATCCAAGGTGCTGAGCTCTACCTTCTCTGAAAAAAAGCATCTGTGACTGTTTCTTTAAATTTCAGAGTGAAACCAGGAGCAGATTCACCACCTTATTAACATTGGAGCAACTAGTCTTTCCTGTGACCGACAGCCTCTCTCTCTGAAAAGCATGAATGAGAGTTTTCCACAACCAACTTGAAATCCCTGCTTGCTACGAATGGCAGGTTCCTGAACATTCCCTTGCTGTGAGCTTGATAGTTCCCATACCCATCTTATTACCCAAAGCCAATGCATATTTTTGCTTTTAAAAAAAAAAAAAGCTCATGCTAAATGCGAAGATGCATTTAATGTCACTTTCAATTTAGTCCTAAAATGTCAGCAGTAGAGAGGAAAGCATCAATAAGTTTCAAAAAGGCATCACACTAGCCTTTGTAGGAACAGAATGCTTGACTAGGTCGGCCTTTGGTCTGATCCAGCCAGGATCTTCTTATGTCATCTTCCATTTAAAGTGTAATCTGACAGCTGCTGATGGTATATTTTTGGACAGTGTCAAGAAGAATTGGGAGTAAATGTGTGTAAATGCATTCTGTAATGATCATGTTCATCATTCAGGACCCATTCCTTGAGGGCATATGCAGTGCCAGTCAGAACAATCCAGTACATGGAAATCAGCAGGTGAAATTGTTCCTGCCATGGGGCCTAAGTGTTACAATATCTGCAGATAGGAATGCTGTTAAAGGTTCAGAACCTGGCCACCAGACTATAAAGACAAAGATCAGTCATGGTAGATAAGTTTTCATTCAGGAAAGCCCATCTGCTGTTGCTTATCTTATTGAGGAATCCTCACACTTAAGCTTCCAAGGGCACTCTGGATTTCCTGGGAGATAACCAATATTTTAACAAAACTTTTGGCTGCATAATTAACGCTTGGTGGTGGTGGTGGTGATGCTAGTGGTGGTGATGGCAGAGGCTTTGGTTTATACCACATTCTGGAGAAAATATGAATTCCTTGGCTGCAGTAACAGATTTGACTTGGGTATAGTCTTAAGGTATCATTAGGGAGAAGGCCTACAAACAGAGTTATGGAACAGAATGGGAGAAATCTGGCTCATTTCGTAAACAGCATGACTGCATGTTCCCTGCTGGAAGAAAGAGTATGTGATTATTTGTCAGCCTGGAGCTCTGGGTGCTGCAATGGGGGAAAAATACAGATAAATGGTTGGTCAGTAGCCTGGAATGCCTGACATTATTGTTACCCTGATTTCTGAGGGTCCCGTGAGGGACACCTAAGTACGCTCCAAATTATACAAGTTGGGAAAATTAGTCAAAGAGCACCAGCTAGCAATATGAGAGGCAGGGCAACACAGCGAGATCTTTTACCCACTGTCTACGGGGTCAGGCCTCATCAAGGGGCAAACAGAATTGAAATAATAATTGTTGTTTTTATTAAAACAGTGTATGCAGCACACTCACTCAGATAACTAGAGAAATAAAGGTTGGAGTGGGATAGAGGGATTTTTAGAGGAACTGTTGGTTTGGGTAATACTACACCTGTCCTGAAGCCCAGGTAGTCTGAAGCAGAAGTTCATAGAGACAGAGTTTCTCAGTACATGAGACTGAGGGGAAGGCTCGCCAAGCAAAGCGGCAGCAAGGCGGGATGGAAGTCAGGAGCGATCTGAGGAAGGGGTTCTTATAAGGGAAAATGTGGCTGTAGGCTAGTCCATACTTGGGGAAAACAATGAGTTTCGGGCTGGATACAAAGCCTCCGAAAGGTCAGAATTTAGCATGATTGAGTTAAGTCCGAATTGTCAATAGAGTAGCCAGTATGCAAACACAGAGTGCTCGACAGATGAATATTTGTCTTAATCAAGCCGCCTGCTCGGGGTATGGAGTTCTTTGTAAGTAGCGTGCATACATAATAGGGTACTTGCCTTGAGGTCTCCTGAAGCGGCAGGATGGCTATTTCTGACCTGCCTATATTTATGTGGAATATTACAGCAATTAGCAGCCGTGCCTGTCTGTGAGCTTGTCCAGGGGGCCCACAACAACATGGAGAACAGAGGGGTATAGTAGGCCAAATTATTGATATCAAAATGATATCTAGTATCCCTCAAGTCCGAGCTAGCAACTGCAGTAATATTATGAAACAATGGACCATTACAAAGAAGCTACAAAATGGCTTTTTTTTTCCCAATGGCCATATAACTGTATTATTTTTTTAATTTTTTTGTAATTTTTTAAACTGTATTTTGTTTCATTCAGTTCAGTTCCATTGCTGCCTCTCCTTCAGATCTCTGCTGTGGATTATCTAGACACAAGACTGCTGCTGTAGTTTGCACTGCTGTATAGCTGGAAACATTAACAGCCTACACAACTAGTCTTAACTGGTGGATGTTTAGAAAAGGTTAATTTTTTTAAAAAAAACAACCTGTTGTTAGTTTTCCATGCTATAATTTTGCATTTGTAGCAATTCATTTGTTCTTGTAGCATAGTTCATTTCAAAGTGTGCTCATTCTATTAACTTCAACAAGAATTAAATTGTAGTTCTGAGGTTTTTGCATACTGCCTTGTGGAGTTTAGTTAAAACTATTTCCTTTCATATGGTTGTGTTTTTTACTTATTACTTTTTGCATGTAACGTTGGCTGTTTCACATCTTATTCCTGTATTTGCTCTCCTCCATTGATTATTTGAGAGCCAATGTGGTGTAGTGCTTTGAGCACTGTATGACCTTGGAGCCCAGGGTTTGATTCCCACTTGGCCATGGAAACCCACTGGGTTATCTCAAGCACATCAGACACTCTCAGCTCCAGAAAACCCCATGATAGGTTTGCCTTAGGCTTGCCATAAGTCAGAAATGATTTGAAGGCACATAACAACAATAACAGATCATTTACATGGTTTTGATATTCACTCTTTTATTGCTGTCTTTTTAAAAAAAATCTTTCAAATTTATTGCAGTAATTAAAAGCCTTCAAGTCATTTCTGGTTATACCCACCCTCTTGTCCACTGGTGCAAACAGAGAAGCTAATTTTCACACTGGTAGGAAAGCACACTGTAAGCCAATAGTATGAAGCAGCTGCATGTGCCATTTTTGATGCCATTTTCACTGTGCCAATATAATTCTTAGTTTAAAAAAAAACACTAAAAGTTAATTGTATTGGAATAATGAGAAGTCACTATCTCTACTGGAGGCAAGCAAGCTGTCTGTTGCATGATGTTCCCAGTATCAGGGCTAATGCAAGATGTTTTGCTGCCTGGGGCGAGGGGGTAGGATGATACCCCCACCCCATTCTTTGTGCAGAATGTGACTGAACTGTCATTTGAATCACAGAAAATGGTTGTGTCCTCCATCCTACCTGGGAGCAAAAGGTTGTCCTAAGGATTGGGGAGAAGGTTCCATGGTGCAAACAGATCTCTCCTCTAACATTTTGCCACCATATTTTCCCTGTCAGCACCAGTAGGGCTGGCCCTGCACAGCATCCTCAAAAGGGACAATGAGATTTTTACAGCCTTGAGGGGAGCAGAGGTTTGGTAACTGTCATCTGTTCCCAACATAGCAATATTTCACATGACAACAACACAGCTATGAAAATTAGGGATATCCCTGAGTCGAAGCAAGATTCAAATTCTGAAGAAAGGACAGAGTGGGTTAATTGTATCTGTTCAAGACTGGTGCCCAGAAGAAGCTAGTGCTCTCTGCCAGAGACACTTTGAAAAGTGATCTCCAGATTAGCACAAGCCTTTATTCCATCTGATTTCTTACAGCACTGTGTGTAATATCTGTTGGTTTTATAGGTGCCTTGGGCAGCCTATCTACATTTTTGCAAGACTGGCTGTGTCACAGAGCCAGAGATGAATCTGCAGCGTTTTAGTTCATTTAGATTTAATCAGAATGAATCAGTGAGTGCACAACTGCAATGACTGCATCCTTGGCCAATCTTTTGAGATAGTGTGCTGTACGTTGCCAATAAAGCACTGATAGCACCCAGTGCCCTACTGTGTTATGGGACAATTATTCACTTCTCTGTTTGGCTCGATGTCAAATTAAATGGGAAATAGCTAATTCCAAGGATACATTTCAGTTATCTAAATCTGTGGAGATATCTGCAGATGACTCCACTGCAGTGCATTACTTGCTCCAGAGAAACTCCTTGAATTACCTAATGTTTCCCTACACTGGGACAATCCAAACAGAGCTAAAGTTACCATAGCTGTTCTTTTTGTTCCTGCTCTTAAATTTGCAGTTCACTTGATAGAGGCAACCTTTGGTAACCATCAGTTACCATTCTCTTAGCAGCACCCTTTAAAAGTTAAGTTATAATATATAGAGAGTAGTCATTTTGCAGGGGGGAGGGGGGTTCTGTTTCTGCATCCCACTTCCTTCTTGTACTTGCAACATTCTTGCTCACTAGCAAAGTCCAGGCTCCCTATCATTCCCTGGCTACAGTACAGACTTTAAAAGGCCACATTTTCTGGCCAGTGTGTATGTGTGTATCTAAGCACAGCTCTCCACCCCATGGGAGACATCATGAGGAACGAACAGCTTCCCATCTAGCTCCTCATTCACTCGTTCTCCCAGGTTCAATAGAAAAGATACTTTCAGAGTATAGGAAGGAGTAATTTCGATTGAACTGAATGAGCTTACTTTTAAGGGAAAATGTACTGGGTGATAATACATAAAGCTTCAAAAGGTTAAGAACTATTGAAAAATAAGCATCTCTCCACTTTGGGTCTTTCTGCAGCACACTGTTATAGTGCTATTATTCCACTTTCAACATCCTTTGGAATTCTGGGGTTTGCAGTTTAGGGAGGGACATTTAGAATTCTCAGCCAGAGAGCTCTTTGGCCTTCAGCAAACTGCAAACCCCAGAATTTCACAGGATGTTGAAAATGGAATAATAGCACTGTAACAGTATAGTGTGGAAAGGCCATTCCTCTCTCCCCACCACCACCTTTTTTCCCATTTCCCCTTGTGAAGGCTACCAGCTCCTTCTTCTGTTAGGCTGCTCTACCTCCTGAAGCTGGAACAAGGTGGGCTATGGCATGACAGATGTGCAGAAGGGACCATACTTTTCTCATCTATGGACATGAGAACCAACCAATAATGACCTGATCTGATATTGTTGCTCATTAGTCATTTGCTGGAATCCTATTGGAATCATATGTTAATTTGTCATCAGGTAAGTATATGTGGTTTCCACTTTCTTGTGCAAGGGGATATTCACTACCTCCTTGTGCAGTAACCCTCCTTCCCCAAGCAGATATTGAGATATTAGTAGAAAAGCTTTGACACACATCACAAGAAATCCTTTTACAATAATAGTGGATGGTGAAATTATTTATCACATTAAGTTGCATCTATGTCAGTTGTTAATGTTAGGAGACATTGGACTGACAGAGAAAATGGCATTACGTGTTCTGACTGACTCCTTTGCCCAAAAGTGATGCATTGCATTGTGGAGCTTTCAGAAGCTGAAGCAGTCTTGACTAGCCCAGAAATTTCCAGCTACAAATCTTTTTGGGGGTGGTGGGATTTATATTTCCACAAATCTGGATAGTACTGGGTTGGAGAAGACTACCTTTACAACATAGTATCTGACAATCAGTTCAATTATGTTTTGCCACTAGTTAAATGAGTCTCATTTCTCACAACATGTATACTCTTCACTTTTCAAAAATCCTCAGTTGTTTAAGAGAGAAGGTAAAAAATTTGGGGGGAAACTGTAAAAATGTCTCTAAAAATACTGACAAATGCTCTTTGAAAAGTAATTAGGTTATGTTTTAAGCTAGTTGTTCATCTGTCTGTTACCCTGATTTCTGGGATCCCTTGAGGGACACCTCAGTGTGCTCCACATGATGGGGAATGGAAACTAGCCAGAGCACAAGCAATAGCAATGCGAGAGGCAGGGTAACCTAGCGGGGTCTTTTTACCCAGTGTTTATGGGGTCAGGCCAAGCCAAAAACCAAACAAAAATGTCCAATAAATGATTTTATTGAAGGAAAGTCTCATGCAGCAACTCAATCACTCACACACTCACTCAAGACCTATTAAGAAGCAAAAGAGAGGAAACCGCATAAGGGAATATTGAAGGGGTGTAGCTGAGGAGATACTGCACCTTTGTCCTGAAGACCTTGATCCGGGAAAAACAACGGAGAAGTGGGGCTCAGCATGGAAAGGGCTGAGGGGATCACTCAACAGATGGAGAAATGGTCTGCTGGGATGACTGGGAGTGAGCCAAAGAACTGCTCAAAAACTAGGACTATTTGTAGGGGAAAAAGTACCTAGTGGGCTAATCCTTTCCCGGGGAGAACAATGGATTTTGGAGCAATAACGAAGCTCCACCATGGTAATTTCCTTTGTGTGATGGGATTGCAAGGTGTTGCCAAGGTCTCAGGATCTTCGGCTGTGTTTTGTGGTGTGACTTCTGGTCCTTGCCTGATGGAATGTTTGCTCAACTTGGGGCAGGCTCGCTAATCCCCTCAAGTCGGCTTCTCAGGGCTTAGGATCCTTTGTTTATTGTGGGTTTACACATCTTGAGGTTTCCTGGGGCTACGTGACAGGGGATTTACTGGCCTGACCTGGTTTTCGGTCTCTCGACTGTGCCTGCCTACCTGCCCCTTCAGGGGACTCTCTGGCACACAGAATCATATTTTAATATCAAAATTGTAGACCCCAGGATAAAGTTTTTCCAGTGGAGTGACGATATCAATCCAGTCTCCTTTGCACAACTGTTGTGGGGGTCATATAAAAAATTATAGTGTATTGCATACTTACTGAATTGTAAGAGAAATAATGATGTCTCAGAGTCAGAAATGTGACACAAGTTTCTTTGGGCTTGCTGGGCAATCCTATTACCTTGCATTGACAAAACTGATAGAAAGGAAAATTAGCTGCAACAAGGCCTTGCATATATCTTCCATTCTCACATACTTCTATTATCCTCAAGACTATTCCAAGATAAAACTCTGATATTCACTGGTGGTGAGTGGTAATTTGGGATATTCTGGAGTGTCCTTCAAAGATTTGTAAAGTATCTAATACACAGAGGCCATCTCACTAAGTTAAGGAATAGCAGGGGTATTATTATGTCATAATGACAGCAACCATAATGAAGAGACTGAAGTAGGCCCATGACTAGCTTGATAATGGTCCATCTTCCAAATGGCACTAAAGTGAATAAATGACATTGAGCATTAAAGAGAAGTAAATGGAAGCCTTATTTTTCAAAGTAAAAGCTACTCTTTAGCTTTGTTCCTCATGAGATGCTGATAAAAGGCTGGCATATGTTCAGGCTTCAAAAACTCCATTCACCATACTTGCCATTATCACTGTAGCATCACCCAGCGGCAAGTAAGAATATAAAGAATACTCACAAATGTTCTTGTCATTGTTGAGGGATGGTCAACTGTTGCACAATTTTCCCCATTTCAGGACTTCCTGTGAATATTTCTGTACACATGCAAAAACATTGGGACTGGGGAGGAGATTGTGGGTGGCAAACAGTCCTTTTTCAAGCAAATGAAATGTTCACACATATACACACAAAATGCAAAATTTGAAAAATCTTTTTTTTTTTAAACGTGCAGAAACTCTCAGGTCATTTCTGCCCTACACTGTTATAGTGCTATTATTCCACTTGCAACATCTTATGGGAATCTGGGGTTTGCAGTTTAGCAAAGAGCATTTAGAATTCTCAGCCAGAGAGCTCTTGGGCCTCAGTAAACTACAAACTCCAGAGTTCCACAGGATATTGAAAGTGGAATAATAGCACTAGAACAATGTAGTACGGAAATGGCATCAGAGAGAAAACTTTCAAATGCAAGAACTACCTCAACTTTTGCATGCAAGAATATCATATTTGCACCTTTACTGATTAAGGTGACAAGGTTATCATGTAAAAGCTGTGGAGACAGGCAGAGATCCTCTCAGCTGTGGAGGTGGGAAGGTGTAACAGGGCAGAGGGCCTCTGTTTGTCTCTGTAGCTTCTGAGGGTTGCTTGGCAACTAAACAGCCAAGAAGCCCTGGTCATTCAGGGCCAAAATAGCCACACACCCCATGGCAATATTAGCAGGGGCAGGCCGAAACATTTTGCTGCTTTAAGTGAAAGACCAGCCTGTGCCTCTCTGTCATTCCATACACAGAAACTGACTATTGGTTGAATCTTACTCCATTACTGGCAACGGGAAGCATCTTCCACCACACTTGAAGTTAGCAGACCAGGTTATAGGGTCATGGGTACATGCTGCTCTGCTCTTCTTTGGAGAGAAGTGCTCGGAGGGCCACTCAGGAGGAACAGCCATTCTTCCTGCTGCCACCCTCTGCTTCTCACACCTAAAATGGCTGCCTAATGACAGTTTCATTTCTGGGTATTGGATGTCCCTTCTTCCAAGAAGCTGCATCCAGTCCATCACACTCCCTGCTCACTTGTTTCCCATGAGCACAATGGGATGGGACAGGCCAGTTTAAAAGTATCCAGAATGCCTTCCCTCAGAAACACCCAAGCTTCCACTCTTCCATCAGAAAGTGAGGTTTTGGGTTTAGATTCCAAAAATCAGCTTCAAATATGCTTACGTTCCAGTTTTGTCTTTGGGAGGAAAAAGTGGGAAGACAAGTACTCAGTGGAGGGATGGCAGGCGGAAGATTGGTGGCTATGACTTTTCCCTAGGCCAGCATATTTGTGAATGTCTAGTTATGTTGGACTGTGGTGAGGTTATACATCCTCTCCAGAATAAATCATATTAAAAAAAACTGAGTGTGGGATGAAGTAAACTTGACAGATTCCTATGGCTTAACTCTTTTTAAAAAGTCTGAATTTGAATCCTTGTCTATTCAACTATGTTTATGATGATGAATTAGAGCAGCCAATGTTTCTTTTCAACTGGTTCCCATTCTTTAATACCTATATGGCAGGTGTCTTTCATATCAGTGAGCTGGTATGACTTCAAGTTTTAGTCCAAAAGCTCCAGGTTTTAGTCCAGACTTTAAAGAAGCTATCTGATGGGTTCACCACACATACAAAGTGCTAGTTGCAGCTGCAGGTACCTGTCTGCCTATAGGTGTTAAAGATGCTGGCCGTGGTCATTCCTTGAATTTAGCCAGGGCAGGTGGATGAGAATCTCATCCAGGTGGACTGCAATTCCAGTTGTGCCTTATTTTTGGAGCTTTAGGGAGTTATGGTCCAGAAATAGCCAGAAAGCTACAGAAAAGCTTCCTTTTATATTGCACCTTTCTCCTGCCAGGCACCTAAGATAGCTAACAAAATTTAAAATAAAAGTTTAGTTTTAAAAAATGTACTATTATGAAAGGTTAAAAAAAATACTGAATGTCAGTTCTACTAAAAACACGTACTTAAAAACCATTTTAAAGTACATGTACTTGGGAGACCTCCAAGGAATACCAGGTGCTGTAGGCTATATTTCAAAGGAGGAAACTGGCAAAACACCTCTGAGAATTCCTTGCCTAGGAAAACCCTATGAAATTCATGGGGTTGCTATATGTCAACAGGCAACTAGAAGGCACACACACACAGAGCATAATTAAAAGCATATACAAAAAAAAGAGCACATCATTTTAAACAATGTTTTACCATATGATTGAAATTAGTGAACGGCCTGCCTAAAAAAAGGAGGGGGACAGGGAAAGGGTTAACTGTATCTCTGCAGGAAGAGAATTCCAGAGTCTAGGAGCAACCATGGAGAAGGCTTTCTCTCATGTCCTCAGCAACCATGCCTCGAAAAGTCATGGGACCCCAGGAAAACCTTCCTCTGAAGATCATAAAATCTGGGTTGGCTCATTTGGGGAGATACAATCTTTTAGACAGTCTGGACTCAACAGATGTAGGGTTTTAAAGGTCATAACCAGCACTGTAAATACTGCCCAGAAATGGACTGATAGCCAGTGAAGCTGTTTCAGCAGTGGAGTTGCACAATCCAAATAGGGAGGTAGATACATAGGAACATAAATCTAAATGAGGACCAGTTCCAATAGCTTGTCCCAGCCAGAGTCAAAGCCTATGTATATCCCGTTTATTCACTGGGTCTGCTCTTGTTAGCATTTGCAATTGCTTTTTGGCAAAAATATAGATAAAATAATAAGTAAAAATGCATTTTTAAAATATTGTTCTAATTATTAGTATTGTTGTTGTTGTTGTTGTTCTAACAACTATTACTGAGAGTCAGAATGGTATAATGGTTTGAATGTTAGACTAGGACTCTGGGTCACCCTCTCTCAGCTTCAGAGGGAGACGATGGTAAACTTCCTCTGAATAAATCTTTTCAAGAAAATTCTAAGATAGGGTTGCCCTAAGAAAAGCTGACTTGAAAGCACCGAACAGCAACAAATCATGTTATTAATAGGCAAGCAGTTCTATGCCAGCAGTCATATATCTGTCAACACAGAGCGACTGGAGTGTCTTTATAACCTGCAGGCTTCTCCCCTTATTATTGCTACTAAGAGGTGTGCCTCCCGATGGATGCAACCCATACCGTATCAAGCAGTGTCACTCATCCAAAGGCTGTAATCATGGCATTACCTAAGTGAAGAAATAGCGGTTTTCATCAGTAGGTTGTGGCTGAAAAGAGTCACCGTGTAAAAAAACTTGAGGAACTGATGTCAATACAAATTCTTTGGCATTTTTTTATTTCCTCAGCTGCACCACCCTTCGCAGGGGTTTCGCTTTGGAACTGTGCGAGAAAGCAGTGCTGAGGATTATTTCAAGCAAAGCTTCCCCGATATGCATGAGTACATGAAAAGGTTCAATGTGCCTGCAACTCCAGATGGAGTGGAATACCTGAAGTAAGTGTGTGCCTAATGGTGTGTGATCCATCTCAGGTATGACTGTAACATTTGAGTGGGTGACCATAAAACCAGAGGTTTCTATTGAGGCTGAGGCCCCATGGTTTGGAGTTGCACAGTCCACATCAATAGATATCAGGAAATGACGGATCTGGCTCCTGCTAGTTTATATTCTTTACAATGGAAAGAATAAACAGGGTAGCCAAGTGTCCTACTTTACAGAAGACAGATCTCTGTTTGATGGGTTTTCAGAGGACAGTCTTCTGCCTGAATGCATCCTCTTTTTGAAGGGCTATCTAGTCCAATTCCCATTTAAGATAAAGAACCATGAGGAGGGAGAGCAGAAGGGGCCTCAAAGTTGCCCATCAACAGATAAGCCCCTAGACAGCACAATGAAGAGGCACACAGGTCGCCACATAGCCTTCCCCATGATGGTCAGGTATATTTGATGTCCATTCAGCAGTAGTTATTATGGTTAAATTTGCATGCATATCTTAGTATATTCAAATTTTATGCAAATCTGTATTGATTTTCTGTATTGACAAATCTATACAGTATTTCCTCTCTTGGTGATATACAAGTGACCATTCTAAGAAAGAAGCTAATGAGGGGAAGCGTGCTCCTACAATTTATGGGGGCCTCATTTGTTGAGGAAGATAAGAGATAGTGAATCTTACAAATAGAAAAATTAGTATTCATAAGCATAAGGTGAACAACAACCAGTCCCATACCACCACCACCCACACATGCGCTCTTCGAACAGAGAAAAGAGACAAAGGAAAAGGCACATGACAAATTTGGACAAACTGTAGACTAACTGATGCAGGAAAAGAGAATGTATGACTAAGAGCAACAAACAGGAAATAACATAAATGCATGCTGTGCGAAAACTCTTATAGAGATAGGCAAAATAGCAACTACTGAGCATAGGCATGCTAAGATTGCTGCTTCAAACTCCGTTGTCATGCCTTCTGAAAATGACTGTCGGTGGGTGCTGGAGCCTCACTGTATGTTTTGATACTTTTTTTAAAAAATGCTGCCAGGGAACATGGCATTTTAGAGAATGACTTGTTTGTGTTTTGATAGTGTTCAGTTCACAGTCTAAAGTAATACAGCAGGAAGGAATGGGAGAGACAAAATTAGTAAAGGGGGAATGCAGGCAAATTCAGTTACATGCACATAGTCTGCAATTCTATATCACTCACCTGGGATGAAGTTCCTCTGAAGTCAGTGAAATCAGAATTGAGTAGACAAACCAGAGATCCCACAAAAGACGCAGACTTTATGCTGTGGACTAAAGGAGCAAGGAGGTGTCACTATGTGTTTTTCTTATGGCTCCACCAATTTTTAGACCAGACGGTTTTAAGAAAGATTAGGTAATTTCACAAAGAATAAAGTCGCTCTGCAGTAAGTCAAGGATGGGCTCTGGACCTAATATCAGCAGCTGTCTGCTACATAAGTTCAGAGTTTTGGCAAGGTCCACCTGTCCTCTCCTAGCAGTCCACTGAAATGGAAGAAAGAGAAAGGAGAGGAAGAGGGAGCCCCCTAAAAGGGAATCTTGAGAGAATTCAGCCTTCAACAGAAAAATGGTTCTTCATCCCACTGTAGTAGGATTTTGCCATGATTGGTTGGTTGAGTTCTGTCCAGATGCTTAACCTTGGAAAACTGTCAAAGACTAATTAAGGAAGTTTCCTACTGCTAGAGAAGCCTATACAGCCTATGGACACCGTCCAGTCAAAGTTAACTACTTTGGAGCTCCATCATTTGCAGTGAAAGAGCTGAGCATTTTCTTAATTTTTTTAAATTTTCTTAAATTTCTTGGTGGACATATTGTGTGGCTACTAGTCTTAGCCTTCTGAAAGGATCCAGTCATACTAATTCTAAGATAGGGTTTCAATAAAAATACACTTTTTTCAAGGCAGTGGCTCTTTGCATTATACTGTTAGATGAAATGTATTTTTAATATTTATAAGCTATCTTGGTTTCAATTCATAGAGGCAGAGGGTTTTTTTAAAAAAAGAAAATCAGATAAATCAGTTGCTTGCTATGTATCCTGACCTCAGCATCAAATGCTTGTGTTTATTGACTTATGAATTAGATTTCACTTTGATTTTTTTTCAACTCTGTATATGTCAAAAGGCTTCCTGGGGATTAAGTCAAATAGATCAAGTATTTTCTTTCAAAAACACTAAGTCCTGTACAAATGGAAAAAATTGTATGGGTTCTTGTTCCCTTTCTGAGTGATTTCTGGTGTTGGTTTTATGCATTGATTTACAGGCAAGACCCAGAGAAACTAGATGCCTTCATCATGGACAAAGCACTCCTGGATTATGAAGTATCAATAGATGCTGACTGCAAACTTTTGACAGTGGGGAAACCATTTGCTATTGAAGGTATGAAAAAGCTTCCTACAAATACAGCCTACACAGCAGAACTGCAGCTCTTGCTGATGATGTTATATGTTTCTTTTACAACCTATGGGGCCACAAAACAGTTTAAAACAGTAAAATAACTATAAAATGCGAAATGTTTTGATAATAAAAACAGTAAAAAAAATTAAAATAGAAGTATAACAATAAAATACGGGCCAAGAGGCAGTGTGGGAAAACCGAACAACCCGGAAGACTAACAGAGCAAGCAGTTCAGGAAGAGTTAGCCCAGGATGTATATCTCCCTCCACTAGCAGAGAGGAGACATCCTTTATGGCTGCAGAACACTGTTGGCAGTAGTAAGCAGAAAATCCTGAAATGGAGTATTCTGGAGTCAAGGAGCAGGCAGTGAAGAGACAGCTTTGGATACACTATAACTAAAACACTGAATCAGCACTATCATTGATGAAAGCATCTTTTGATAGCCCAGAGGTGGACCAGAGGAGAAACTTCATCACTCATACCTTCAGGAGTTTCACCCCTTCCATAATAGTCAGTCACCACAGCTGACTGGCTTCCAGAGGTTCCCCTATCTCTAGCACAGCCTTTTGAACAGGCCAGTTGGGCAGCCAAGTCAAGATCACACCTTCTTTGTCCTTCTGGACCCATAAGGCAATACAAGTGGAAGTCCCTTGGTAATCAGGGCTTGGTGCACTTCATGCAGCCAGTGTGCATTTTCGGCTTCTGTCAGGTACCACTTGACACCTTTTCCAAACAGCCTTCTTGATGTTTTAATTAAATTGGTGATTGAAGTACAGAAACTATTTTTCTGCCTACAATTCTCTAACTACTAGAAGCTGTGCTGTATTGAGGCTGACATCAAGATAACTGAAAGTGTGACTTGAATGCCCAGACTGCCAGCAGGACTTTGTTAGGACCTTGGAATACATTAGCAGCTATTAGACTGTGGCCTTTTTGCTTCTGGGAAGGGTAAGCAGAACTGGAAATGATCAACATTCTGTCCACACACATGCACACACCCCCTTTCATTTCCACATTAATCTAGCATTCCTCCACATCCACAGACCTCTGTGCCAAACCCAGGACCTTCCAGATCTGGACACTTGATGTGTTCAATGAAGCTGCAAGAAGTCTGGTTGGTTTATCTATAATTTTTGTGCTCTTCCTTTAAAGACTTCAGAGATCTTGTAATCCAACCTGACAGTCAGGAAGGTCAGGTAAGCAGACTTTGAAAAGTTGACTGTGAAACCAATGAATCTAAAACTCCACTTTCAAATAGATACACCAGATGTGGGAAACCTGTATCTCTTCAGATGTTGATGGATTACAGTATGCATCAGCCTTGACTACTGGCTGGAACTAAGAGTAGTAGTACCAATAACTGGGACTGATAGAAGCTGGAGGCTAACAATATCTTAAACTCCCACTTCTAGGCACAACAAACTCACCCCTGGAATACCCTTTCCTCCCTGCAATCAGATAAAAACAGATTTGACATCAAATCTGTGCAAACAATTAGGTTTGTACCAGTAGCTAAAAATATGTACTGTGAGCCATTTAAAGTGTTTGCTTTCTCAGCATGGTAATTCCCTGAGAAGCCACTTCTCTGTCTTTAGGAATCCAAAGGTCTCCAGGAGGGCTTTAGTGGTTTTGCAAAATCTTTCCTTTCTTTATATCTCATCCATGTGATAGGCAACTGTCTGTTCCTGTCGCTAGATAAACTTCTTCTTCTTAGCAGACTTTGGACTATTCTGTTTGTATAATAGAACAAGGTATGTGTATGTGCTTTCAAGTCACCTGTCAACTCATGGGGATCCCATGAATTTCAATAGAGTTTTCTTAAGTGAGGGATACTCAGAGGTGATTCTGCCAGTTCCCTCCTCTGAAGCATAGCCTATAGCATCTGATATTCATTGGTGGTCTCCCATCCAAGTTCTAACCAGGCCTGACCATGGTTAGCTTCCAAGATCAGACAAATGCCTTTAGGGTATTTAGGCCCCTAGAGTGGAGTAAGAAGGAGGAATTAAAAGCTTGGAGAGACCATAACGGAAAGTACCATTTCAGTCTGTGTATAGTGAGCTTCATTTTCATTAATGTCAGTTGTTGAATTTACCCAGATCCCATTGTCATAAGTCTGACTTGGATTTAGTTTCTTGAGTGCATCAAAGGGTGAAAAAGCAATTGAATCCAATAACTGGCTTTTATGTATATTGGTTCTGAAGTGCCATCCCTTAAAAGCATCATTGGACTATTTCACTCACTACTTCTCTTAAGTGCCAAATTCAGACCCACAAATATCCTCAGCATGGTCTATCTTTCTTTGAGCTTGAATCCAATTTCTTCTCTCTCTGTGGCAGAATTGGACTTAAACTTTCTGTAGCATAGCTTTTTCTTTTCCTGTATATGCACTTAGTTGATTAGAATGGGCAGTCCCCTACAGCGGGCCAGCTCAGCTTGCTAAATATAGTTTTGTGTGTGTACACACACATACCCATTTATTACACGATGCCTAATTTCTTAGTTGTATAATGTGGCACTGAGGCTGCCATATTCCCACTCCTTTTCAGTTTAGTGCACATGGTTTAGTGGGCTACTACTCTATTGCCAGGAATCTGCATGTGCTAAAAGGGTGATTATCCAAGCAATTAGCAGTTTCCCCCACTGGCTAACTGCAGGTTCTTTTGTGAATTTAACCACTTAATAAACATGAAGACTCCTTTTCCTTTTCAAATTGGTGTGAACCTGATGCTTTTCTCCTTTCAGCAGAAACAGTTTACAATGCAGCAGTGCAAAAGACTGGTGTTTCTTTTCCACTGTCTCATCCTCCCTTCTGTGTATATCCATACAAATATATACCCTTTATATTGAGGGGGAGGGTATGTGCAGTGTCACTGAGCTAACATAAAAGCAGTGTTAGAAGCCTCGTGGTTGACCTGAGACACAGTTCCTATTGGAGTTTAAGGACAAAATGGCACCCACAACTACCAGCGTTCCATGTACAAAGCTGATTGGACTGGCCATTGACTACTTGGCAATAGTACAAGATCCTCCATTGCTCCAGAGGGGACAGAAGACTAGCTTAGGAGGTTCAAAGCAGAGTAATTGGCACACACAGTGTGCCAATTTTTCCTCTTACCCTTACATCAGCATCTACTGCCATTCACACACAGCGTAACTAGAGGGCTATGCCAAAGGTCCCTACAAAAGGGACTGGGAACTTCCATGTCTGTATGAAAATCTTGGGGACTTTGCTACCAAAGAAATTATTTCTGACATCTGTACGACACCTTAAAGTTCTCTGGACAGCTTACAACAAATAAATCTACGGGCTAATTGGAGGCAAGATAAAATATAACGTACAATCAAAAGCAGTATAAAATGCAGCAAGAAACAAAACTCACAGCAAGCACAACATAAACAATGCAGATCTGAAAATATCTTGCCCAAATTATTTATATTCAGGGATGGCTACCATTCCCCCAGGCTCTGGTGGGTAGCATCATTCTGAAGGGGGCTCTGAGCCAGACAGTGCATCAGTTCCCTCACCACAAGCATGCACAGATGGGTTCCCAGGGCCATGAATAAAGCCCTTCCTTCTGCTTTCACAACCATGGAAGATCCTTCAAAATCTTTCAGTCCTGTAATCCCATAAAATAACATGAATCCGTTAAGAACTGCAGCTAGTAGCCAAGGGGTTGAAGCTTCTGAAGGATTTGAGCCATCCAGCTTACTTCAATGGCCAATTGCTGGAGCAACAACTTTGTAGAGGAACTTTTTCAGCCTCAAAATATTTGCACAGTGCTGTCCTGGGTCCTAAACAGTCTGCTTTACTGTGGCCATTTCCACACTAGACTGTTATAGTGCTATTATTCCACTTGCAACATCCTATGGAATCCTGGGGTTTGCAGTTTCCGGCCCCTCCCGAAACTGCAAACCCCAGGATTCCATAGGATGTTGCAAGTGGAATAATAGCGCTATAACAGTCTAGTGTGGAAATGGCCTGTGCATCACAAATTTCTAAAAAGGATTGACTTCAGTTGCTCAGACTTTGCATCCACTATGTCAATCTGGACCTGTTACCACACCCAGATATTTCACATTCCTGCCTGAACTGTCCAAGAACTTGCTGCTTCTGTTTGCTGCACTCCTATAAAGACTCAACCTGGGTAAGTCCCTCAAACCAGGTCAGTTGTACATACCATATTTGCCAGCATATAAGACACACCTGTGTATAAGATGCACCCCATTTATACACTGGCAAATACTATTTGCCGGCGTATGAGACAGACTGGCGTATAAGATGCACCCCATTTTCAAACAGTATTTTTCAGGGGGGGAGTGAATCTTATATACCAGCAAATACAGTATTTGAATATAAGCACCCTGTTTGTGTTGGGAACATTCCAGCATTCTCTCTTCCCCCCATCTTGTTCTTAGAGCAAGTGGGCATAGCTAGCATAGGGCTACCTTTCTCCTTTGCATGCCAAAGCTCCACCATTTGCCTTTCT
The DNA here is from genome assembly GCA_948474755.1 of Ctenosaura bakeri. Classification (NCBI taxonomy): domain Eukaryota; kingdom Metazoa; phylum Chordata; class Lepidosauria; order Squamata; family Iguanidae; genus Ctenosaura; species Ctenosaura bakeri. Next base: position 209,629 of record CAOLHI010002664.1, on the reverse strand, counting down.
GTCATTTAAATGCATGATCATAAATACCTTTGGTGTTCAGGTGATCAGATCATGTGACCCAGGACAGTTGCTTGGGTTATTGGTCTTATAAAAGAAAGAGATCCCTTTCAGCTCTCTCTCTTCTCCTCCATTTTTGCTTCCTCTTCCTCCTCTCCGACCATGCTTCGCATCTCCATCAGAAGATGGTGAGTTAAGACCGAAGCTACTACTATTCATTAGCTAGTTAGGCTGTAGGATCTCCAATACATATGTAAATATAGAAGTCATTTGTAAACTTTTCTAAGTTTGTAATCTGAAGCTGCCTGCATTTGTTTTATTTCTTCAGTCAGTCTGAGATCAGAAAAGCCATATACAAATTTAGACATGCTTCTTCTGCTACTCTGCTAAAGGAGGCTGAATCCTGACAGTTTTAGCTTCCATAGAATTTCCCAATAGGGCTAACACCCTGGGAAACTTTTATTTCCAACAGTAGGCTGGTAGTTTGGCAGGCTGAAAGGAAGGAAGTGGCTGAGGAATGTTTGGCCCTCCAAATATTTTGGCCTACAAGTTCCCAAATCCCTTGCTTTGACCATACTGGATAGGCTTGATGGAAGAGAGAGGCCAAGACATCTGCTGGGCCAGTGTGTTTCTCTGTTCCTCCCTTCAAGCTGTAGATTAAGCAGGACGTGTATTGAAATACAGAGGTAGATCCATTTATATCTTGCCTTATTCCCAATATCGAGACTCCAAGTGGCTTACAGAATATTAAAACCAGAACAGAGTGTACATTTTTATAGACAAACATCAGTATGATATACATAAAAGTTATTTTTAAAAAGCAGTTCAACAGTCTAGAGAATTAAAACTATTTTAAAGGTTAATTGAAATACAAGATGTAAAACTACATTTCACTTGGTGGCAGAAAAAAAATAAGGAGGGAGCCATCCCAGGATCCTTAGGGGGGAAGTTCCAAATTTTGGGAGCAACTACTGAGAAGGCTGTCTCCTTTATACTGAAGCAAATGTGCCTGGGAAGGCAATGGCACTGAGAGGAGGACTCCCCTAAAGATTTTAGAGCTTGGGCAAGCTCAGATAGGGGGATACTGTCCTTCAGATTTCCTGGACCTCAGAAAGATGTGTTCTGTTTCTTTCACCAGAATGTACACTTATTGGAAAGCAAGGCTGTGTGCATGTTCAGCATCCACACTCTGTTGCATATTTAGATGCACAATCAACATGTGCCCTTGTAAATCACAGGTGTTTTTCTTCGGCTTTCTTCTATAAATAGTTCCCACCATTTTGTCCCACTCCGTCAGCATGTGACCAAGAATCAAGCAGTGTATTAAAAATACATCATGCAGCTAATATTGCTTCTTTTTACCACATTTCCTTTTGAGTACATGATATACAGTCAGCCCTCCACAACTGCAGGTTCAGCTTTCATGGATTTGAATATTTTCAGGTTTCTCCAACCCCTGCCCTCCTCACCTCAGGCACTTCTTTTCTGGAGGAACCTTCCCTCTCAATTGCTCCAATAAAGTTTCACTGCCTCTTGTCCTTCTTCTCCTTCTCCACCAGCCATTGTCTGGCCAGCTAAGGACAATTCACAGCCTGATTCCTCAAAACCACAAATCCCCTCCCAATGCTCCCTGAACTATCCAAGGAAGGAAATGGGTGAGACAGAGGAAGTATAGGACCAACCCACCCCCTTTTCATCTCCTTTCCCTGACCTGATTTGGGACCCAAGTGCCTGTTTTCCCCATCATGCCTTGGGCCCTTCCCATAGACAAACACATTTAATATTTGCTATTTTTCCACTTTTGCAGGGTTGCTGTGCCCCTAACCCCAGCGAATGTGGAGGGCTGACTTTATTAAATTCATACATCCCATATGTTTAACACAGAGTAGGGCTTTTATTTTGGTATTTTTTGGTATTTCAGCGTTTTGGTGAAATACCAAATATTTTCCAAGTTCCCACTTACTCAGCGGGTCTGTCCTAGTTTGAACTAGTAATTGGATTCAAGCCAATCTATTCATCTTCCACATATACCAGTGAATAACGTACATATGGCAAGTTCATAACATAGATCCCTGTAGAGAAAGAAATGAATGTATGTGTATTCACCAAAAAAAAAAACCCAACCCTATAGTATTAATGTATCCAGATGGTTTGTGGGTGTAAACACATGCACACACACTCCTTAAATCTATACTTAAAAATAAAGGGAACAGCTAGATGCCACTACACTTAAATTGTAGTAGTGCTGTTAGGGTCTATAGGATTGCTTAAGTGCAATTGCTTAAAGTTTGTGGCTGTTGAGATCTATATTTGCCTTATTTTATTATTTCTTATTTGACATGGGTATCTGTTTTTGATTAATTTTGCTGAAAGCTATTGATTTCAGTGACTCATGGACAGACCCTAGCAAAGAACAAAATCCAACCATATAGATAAGCAAAACTCTTCTTGCACTCAATGATATAGACATTTCAGCTTCAAGTGATTTTTCTTCCTTTGGCACAAAAATCCTATACTAGAATCATGAGGCATTCATAGCTGGGGGAAAAATAGAATTGTATTGATTGTTTCTCATTTGAAAAAAACATGTCCCAAGTTCTGTATAGTGGGTCTGAGGTCAAGGCTTAACCACACATCAAATCAAGTAATGCCTTAAATAATTAGAGCTTGGAATGATACATTTTAAAGGAAGCTAGCTATTTTACTCATTACTTCAATCATCTAACATATTGGGTGGTGGTATTCAGAAATGGCTAGTGCCATTTAGAAAAAGGACTTGGAGAGTTATTTATTTCTACAATGTCTTGCAGCACTGTAATCATTCAGCAATGTTAACAAACAAGTTACCAATGCTGTTATTATTGTAACATTGAAAAAGACCAGAAAATGCTCTCTTATTTCTATTTTGGCCACCTAGTGTATTCACACTTACACTGACTCATGCTCACTCTCTCCTCTTTCCAACTGTGGAAGAAATCTATATTCTCCTATTTCATCCTATCTCTCAATCCACAACATTCTCCTCCTTTCTTGTTGTCTTTCTTGTTCAGAACTAGACAGAACAGAGGAAGGCAGGAAAGAGAGAGTAATCTGCACAAAGGGTTTTTTCCAAAATCAATTAAGCATGAGAGATTTTTTTTGCCATGGGGTCAGTGTATGTTGTCTTTATTCTTTAATCTCTCCCTCTCTTGCTTTCACTCTTGTCCTTTTTGCTGGGTGCGGCACAAGGCGGCCATCAACGTGACCCTTCCTTCTCCTCTCCCATTGATCAGAAGGAGTTAGCGCACTCCAAGTAATGAATGAAATTCAGAGGCCTATTCTCTTTCCCCAAAAAAGTATTTAAAGGGGAAAAGTTACTTCATTGCAATCTGTTATTGCAAAAAAGGAATTAGTTAGAGGTCTAACTCATTAGAAAGATTATCTTTTTACTAATTCTGAAAATAATTATACTGGAAGACTATTTGTCAGATTGTAGGGAAAAACAGCTCCCAAACATTCTAATTCAATGGTGCAGCCAAAGTACCTATCTCTGGAGACTCTGAGACAGAGACTGAATTTTAAATTAGATTAGTCTTAATTCAGTTTGGACTTCCCTTGGCAACCACACTTCAAGTAATGTGTGGGCAAGCTGGAGAATGCTCAGAGAAATGTCAGAAACAAGGTATCTGTAAAGTTTGGAAAACAGATTAATACAGAGAAGCATTTCAACATTTGTGAAGAAAATGATAAATCCACGGCTTGGGAAAGTTACTGTTCGGATTAGAGATTCTGAGAGTCCCTCAGTCTGTATGACCATGGGGCTTGCGCAGCAGGAATTCTAGGCACTTCAGTCCAAAAACCTAACTTTTCTGAACTTGAGATAAATCTCTGCTGGTCAGAAAGCCAAGGATGGCCAGGCCTTGAGCCATGAAATGGATCTGGGCCTCTCATAATCTCTTTATAAGTAACTTGGATGAAAGAATAGAATACATGCTTATAAGATTTGGGGTTCACTCCAGACTGGGAGCCAATAATTCAGAAAAGGCTATATGGGAAGAAGAAGAGATAGAAGGAAAGCTCTTTCACAGTACAAATTATAACATTATGATTCTGTTTTAACTGCCACGGCAACATTATATGCAATCCTGGGATTTGCAGTTTGGGCAGGGTACTTAGAATTCTCTACCAGAGGACAAAGAAGCACTTCACCAGACTACAAACCCCAGGATTCTATAGGATCCAGCCGTGACAGTGAAATCATAGTGCTATAACTGAAAAGTGAGAAAGGGACTCAGAAAGAAAAGGGTGGTATCAAAAAGAGAGGGGTACAATGAAAATATTTGGCCTGCTTTCCTCTCCTGTGGAGCTCCAGGCAGATTACCCCTGAAAGACTATAGCTATTGACAGACAAATGATCCCTACTTCGGTATCATAGATATCACATACTGGTACCCCAGAAATTTGGACTGAGGTGGCATTATATTTTGCAGCTGATAATATACAGCTGGAATGACTCCTCTAGGGAAAAAAAAGTGCAAGATTTAAGGGTAGTTTAGCCTAGAGAAAAAGGTGAATCAAGAGATCTAAAAAGAAAGCAAAGTCTTGAAAGAGAAAATGCAGAGTTGCATTTTTCATCTTCTCTCATAATATTTATTTATTTACTTACTTGCTTATTTATTTGCTTTCTTACTTATATTTCCTCCCCACCCTATACTTGCTTTTTAACTGCCTACAACAAAATCAGTTGAACAATTTTAAATGTAGAACAATACAGCAGCAAAATTTGAAACAATAAAAAATGAGGTCAACGTTCTAAAAACATATCCAATGATGCCGTTGTTTAAAAAGTTGAAGCTAAACAGTATCAAACCATGTAGATGTCAGACAGACATATATAATACTGGAACCTGTGAATCAAAATGATGTGAGATACAGAACAGATATAAGGAAGACATTCTTCACACAGCACATAGACTACAGAAATTACAGAGGCTGGGAAAGTCAGCTACTCTCAGAACCCCAGCCATCATCATCATCATCATCATGCTAGTTGGAGATTCTGTGGGACTATAGGCCATGATGTAAATCTTCCAAATTCTAGGGAAACAACATCCACCCACAAGACAGAGCAATACTTGTCAACTTGAATGGCTTTAAAAGGTTTTTAGACAAAATCATGGAGGCTTCAGCAACCAGTTATGTCAGTCATATCTCAATATCCAAGGGAGTACACTTCTCAGTCCCAGTTGCTGGAGAATGCAAAAAGGAAGAGTACTGTTTCACTCATCTCCTAAATGAAATAAGGATTCTGTATGGGCATTTTCTTGGCCATTGTGTGAACAAAATCCTGAACTACACAAGGCCTGATCCAGCATGGCTCTGCTGATGCTTGTATTACAGAGCAAAGGCTTCTGCTCAATAACTGGGGCACACTTACTGCTATCTGATGGAAACCTAATTCTAATGCATGTAGAGTTTCAGCTATTGTGCTTTAGTGGTTTGAAAGTTACACTAGGACTCCAGGAGACCAGGGTTCAAATTTTTGCTTAGCCATGAAAACCCACTGGGTAACCTTGGGTGAATCACACAGTCTCCTAGCCTATTCAATGGAAAATCTCCACTGAATCACTCTGCAGGGTTGCCATAGGTGAGGATCATCATAACAATAACACACAACAATAAGAAAATGCTTAATACTGTCACAGGGCCATTGTTAGACATTTGAAAATGCAATACACAGCCACTTCTGTGTGAACTTGGTGAGCATGAAACAAGAAGGAACTTGTAAGGGAGAAGATCTAAGTTCCACTCAGTTGCCAGTAAACTTATAAGAAGATGCTCAGTGCTGAATTGTAGATTTTCCATATGACTGACTGAAACTCTTCCAGCCAGCAGATCTACCCATGAGTAGGCAACTCTGCCAGGATACCTCCTCCCATGGGATCCTGCTTCTCTTCTTTTCTTCAGGTGCCAACTCTACACTGGCTTGCAAAAGCTGAGATGCGTTCATTGTTTCTTTGGTCATAATTTCAAAAGAGTGGGCAATCCTCTATGCCCTCCTTAGATTTACACTGTTTTTTCTGTCTTTCCTTAGGGTATGGCATTGGCCTTCCTCCAAACTCTCCACTGACCTCAAATATCTCTGAACTGATCAGCCAGTATAAGTCTCATGGCTTCATGGATGTCTTACATGATAAGTGGTACAAGGTAGTGCCCTGTGGGAAAAGAAGCTTTGCTGTGACAGAGGTAAGAGACATACCACTGTTATCTGTCTCATTGTGTCTTGGATTTGTTCAAAATGTAGATTCTAACCTTCATCTACTTCTATCCTGGAAGAAACTGGCATATGGCAGACAGGGAAGGAGGGACAGTTTATTGGCCTCATTGTAAAGGGAGTTGTTTGTAGAGCAGCTGGAAAAATTGGAATGAGGATCTGCATACAATTGGCTGTTTTGGGTCAGCTACAAAAATGTTCAGAGTACTGCAGAGTGTGTACATCATGTATATCTGCTTTCTAAGAGTGTCGCTTCCCCTTCGTCTTCTCTCTGCTCCCCCCTCCCGCTTTTTAATTATCCCACCGTGTCTCTAGTGCCTCCTCATTCTTTTCTCCCCTCTCCTTCTGCCTCCTTCCTTCCCTCCTTCTCTTGGTTCTCTCTCACACAATTTTTCTCTCTCTAACTTCCTCTCCCTCTGGTCTCCTTTCCCCTTCTCCCTCCCTGCTTTATTTCCCACTCTTTCCCCCTCCAACTTCCCGTAAAGCTAGTCTTTACCCCCACCCCTTTACTTTTGTTGCTTTCTTTTCCCATCTTCCCACTCCCTTGTCTTTCACTGTCTGTTTTCTCTTCACATTCAGTCCCTTGATCTCCAGACACTTCTTTTTTCAAGTTTATGGGCAGATAGAGTTTGAAAGAAGGGCATGGAATGTCACTGGGGTCACAATGGCATTAATGGACACCACTCTGAGCATCGCTGAATTAGAGTATAAAATAACAGTATGAGCATGTGGCTTGTCTTTTGAGATGTTTCTGGAGCAGAAATGGTAGAAGATGTTTAAAGGCATAAGGGGCAGTGAAAAGGAGTGGACAGAGGGTACCATATATCCTGGTGAATCCTCTTTCTTTATATTTGTCTATGAGTTTCTGAATAGCAAAAATAAAATCATATGCTGATGATTCCCTGTATTTATCCCTACTGCAGTTGTTAAAACTGTCTCTTTGTCATTCAACCAAATATAAAAAGGTTGGGCCAAAGATGATAACAATTGCAGTAGGGATAAATGCAGGGAATCATCAGCATTTGGGTTTGCCATTCAGAACTATGTGTCAAGACAGCTGAACCAAAGGGATGAAGGAGTTCCTTTTTATGGGCCATCAAACAGGTTAAGGTTTGGTGGGAACATAGGAGAAGGCCTTCTCAGTGGCAGCTCCCAGGCTCCGGAACTCCCTGCCCAAAGAGGTTAGACTGGCACCCTCCCTGCCTACCTTCAGGAAACAGTTAAACACATTCCTCTTCCAGCAGGCATGTTATCTGTAACTTCTATCGGTGCTGGTCATTTTAATTGGTATTTTAATGCTGTTTTTATATGTATTTTAACATTTTAATTATTATTGTAGCTTAATTTTTGTTTTAACTTTTGTATGTGACAGTTTTTAGTTATGTTTCTTTTAACGGCTGTAAGCCGCTTTGAGTCCCCTCAGGGAGAAAAGCAGGATAAAAATAAAGATGATGATGATGATGATGATGATGATGATGATGGGTCATTGAGTAGCTTTTAGTATTAAGATTAGAAAATGCAATGTCATTTATCACATAAATGTACTATGTAATGGGATGTAATATTGAAATATCATGCTAGGTATGTTAACCTTTTAGTAGGAAAGTTCATTTTTCTTTCTTGGTTGTTAGAAAACATGAAGTGGGAGAGGAGGAGGAGAGAAATTGCCGAGTATTATCTTTGAGAGGCTGAAAATAATTTGAGTGCCAAATACTATTTAAAGAAAGAATGGAACACACCCTTTTCCCCCTTTTCTTTTTTATGCTTTAATTTCTAAGTCCTATACTATATACTTTCTTCATGCAGGTTTTTTTTTTCTTTTTTCTTTATGTATTTGTGGAGTTTTAGCATTTCTGTAAGTTATCAACAATGGCATCACAAAGCATATTTCTAAATAAAAAAATTTCTGAAACATGTTTTTTTTAAAAAATTTTTAAAAGACTATAGGAAAGAGTAAGACTATATCATAGGTGGATGAACTCCATCAAGGAAGTCATGACCTTGAGTGTGCAAGACTTGAGCAGGGCTTTTGATGACGGGACACTTGGAGGTGTCACATGAGTAGAGTCACCATAATTCAGGGTCGACTTGATGGCACACAACAACAACAGCATGCTTTAAGGAAAAATAAAACAGAAAGAACAACTGTTGCTCCATTTGGATGGGATGACACCTCAAGAGAACAGAATATTAAGACCCAGCTCTCCAGCTGATGGATACAAAACTGTAGTGTATGTAATAAATAGTCTTGACAGAGCAAACAGTTTAAGTCGTATCTCCTACTGCTTTCCAAAACACTTATTGAAAGCCAGGTGCACTCCAGGTTATCCAGCAACAATGTCAACTTGTCTAAAACAAAATGTTCCTGGGGAAATGCCAATTTGTATATGAAGTAGGCCTGCATCCAAAAAAAAAGAGAATAATCTGTGATCTCTTGGTACTTTCCATTTTGGAACATTACCTTTTTGAATAAAAGCCTGTTAAAAGGACCAGTAAGCAATGGATGTTAGTAACCAGAAACTTGGAGACAGGGACAACTTAAATTTGCCAGGAAAAACAGAAGCTTGTAAAATGCTAAATGGACACTGTTTTGTTTGTTTTTTTACTCCTCTCCCTGTAGTGGGGGGTTTCCAGGTTTGATAAAAAGAGCATGCCAGATTTTTTTTTTTTTTAAAGAAAGCATTTCTTGGCAACTCTGTAGTGAAAATGGGTAATGGCATTTGTTACTGGTTGGTATTAAATGATAAACTAAAACTGAGCAAATTAGAAGCAAGTGGTAGTGTTTATATGTTCTGAAAGAGAGACATCTAGCGGCACTGTTGAGGCACTGCACAAATTGGCCAGTGGTTTAAAAAAAAAGATAGCACTTTTTAAGCCCCTGGACTGTAGTTGAAGGAGGGTGGGATGTATTAAAACAATGCAACCCAGAAGACTGAAATCATATTAAGATTTTTTTAAAAGAAAACCAACTGATTGAGTGTCTCTAATGAATTCTGTTGATCAGAGCATTATCAAGTAAAAGTTGCAAGAAATTTAGTACTAAGAAAATAAGTGAAAGTTATGATCCAGACAAAAAGTAAGCATTTTAAATCCCATTCCTACCAAATGAAGGAGGTCAGTGTGTGTCTTTGAACCTTTCGCATTAGTCAGTGGGATTTTAGATTGCTTAAGTTGAGGCTGAGGTGTAAACAAAGAAAAGATGTTTAGTACATTAATGAAGCATCGAAAACCATTGTCAAAACCATGACAAGTAGTCACTTGTTTTGTTTCCAAAACAAAAAACAAAAAAACACAAGGCCAGAGTGGGCAACATAAATCCCATGGGCCACATGTCCTACCCTGTTGTTTCTACCCTTTCCTTCTGCCTTGATTTGTTGCTTCCACCTCCAGAAGTACACCAGCCCAAAATGTGTCACTAAGAGCACAATCCCTCAAGTAGTTATGCAATAATCTTTATGCAATTTGTGGGTGTGCTGGATCAAGTTACATCCCATCCTAACAACAGCAACACCTTCTGTAGAAGTGCTTCATAGACTAGTTGATGTGAGAATATTTAGGATATTTAGAATTAGGGTGCCATCACTGAAAGAATTGATTTTTTGTGTCCACTGACTATGGCCAAAATCCAAGTTGGTTGGACTGGTTTATACCTCTACACAAGTCGTCATGTCAAGCAGTTGCCCAAAAGACTGTGTGACAGCAGCACAACCAGTTGTCATGTCAAACAGTTGCCCAAAAGATTGTGTGACAGCAGCACAACCAGTCGTCATGTCAAACAGTTGCCCAAAAGATTGTGTGACTGCAGCACAACCAGTTGGCAACTCTGCCATGAAAATGGGTAATGGGATTTGTTAGTGGGTGGTATTAAATGATAAACCAAAACTGAATAAATTAGAAGCAAGTGTGAGTTGCATGAATGTGAGGGCAAGAGACTTGCTTGAAAAGCTTGCATGGACAAAAACTGTCTCAGATGTCATCCTTTCTCTAAGTCTGAAAGGGGAAAACCAAAATTGTTATAGGCTGAATGCTGGCACATATAATGGTGGCCTCCAGACACTTAGCTGCCGTAGAAAGGGGTACCCAGTTTTTGATGATTATCTCTGTGAATGGTTGGGCTCATATAGATAAAAGGGAGGGAAGAGACATGTTGAGATTAGAAACACAGAACTTCTTCATGAAAACAAAGAAGCAGCTTTAAAAGGAAGGACTGTGGGCTATGCTGGATGGGATGATGGCATTTGTAGTCCTGATGTAGTATATGTCAGGCTGCCATATAGTATATGGAATCCTGTGCCTTCACTCTGTATGTATGTTTTAATGGCCCTTGATAGTGCTTGAAAACCTCATTACTTCAATTGAGTTGGCTTGAGTTCTTCTGTTCTTCAAGTAATGCAGCAAATTAGGTCATAGAAATTGAAGAACAGCAGGAGGTGGGTTAAATATAAGTTGTGTGCTACTCAGTTATGCTACTGGTCTCTCTAGCTTCATCTTATCAGCAGTCCAAGGTCTCAGTCTGTAAAGTTTTCCCCTTCCTTCTTCTCCAGCAATACTACATGAGCTCCTTTTCGAGCAGGAGCAGCTACCCCCTGCCTCTGGATCTTTATGCAAGCAAAGCTATGGACTCTGTCCCTTTGAAATATGGACAAAAGTAGAATTAATGTAAGCTGAAACTGTGTCAAATGAGGCTATCATCAACTTCTGCCTCAGTTAACCTTAAAGGGAAAGAATCCATGCAAAACTTGGAAAGATAAGCAGAGAACCAGGTTTAGATTAGAGGAAGAAATGCAATTCTATAGACAGCAATAACATTGTGTTACTGTTGTTGTTAAATTATTCTACAGATTATAGGAACATATGACCTTGCATTATATCAAATGAGACTGGGGATTCATCCAATACTGACTGCCAATACACTTCCAGTTTGAATTCAAGGTGCTAGTGATAACATTTAAAGCTTTAAACAGCATGGGACCTTGATACTTGAGGGAGTGCCTCTCTGTATAAAAGCCTGCCCAAGAACTGAGATCTATTGGAAGGATGTTCCACCATAGCCATTGCCACATTAGGCTGTTATAGCCCTGTTATTCCACTTTCAACATCCTATGGAATCCTGGGGTTTGCAGTTTCTGCAAACCCCAGGGTTCCATAAGATGTTGAAAGTGGAATAATAGCACTATAGCAGTCTAGTGCAGAAATGGCCTGTGTCTCACCAGTAGGATAAATAAAAAGTGAGAAGATATGGGAAAGGGCCTTCTCTGTGGTGGCACCCCTTTAGTGGAATACCCTCCCTTTAGATGCCTGATTGGTATCATTTTGGTGCAAAGTCAAAACCTGTCTTTTTAAAAAGCCTTTGGACCTGACTGATTTTATCCAATCTGTGAATGTTTTATGGTTATACTATTTGAAATTCCTTAACCAGTTTTAAATTATCAGGTATTTTAATTGACAAATCATTTAATATTTTTTAGACTTTTAACATTATTGTTATTGTTTTAAATTGATTTTTATTGTAAGCACCCCTGAGAACTTTGGATGTAGGATGGGATAGAAATATTTTAATAAATAAAATAAATAAAGATATTCTCTATTTGCCTTCCTTCCCCAACCTACTCCCCTCCATATCTTTTAGACAGAGAAGTAAGGGAAGCTGTAGACCAAACCAGGAAGAGACACCAGGTTGTTGAAGGATATATGGCAGTGGCTCTCCATTGCTGAGTCTTTTCCAGCTGTGCCTGGAGATCCCAGGGAGATAATCTAGATATTTTCCATGCAAAATATGTACTGTGTCAGCAAGATGGTGCACATCAGATAACTGGCACTTGACTTGGAGACCTCTCAACACATTTTAGTAACCTTGAAATTATATGGCCACCCCAATGGTGCATTCTTCTTTCCCCTATCAGTCTGAAGTTGCATTTTCAGCCCCCTTTCCAGGAGTCCAATACACAAGGAAATATGGAGAAGAATTGCAACACATATATATGAGAGCAAGCATGGTGTAGAGGCCTGAGTGCTGAACTAGAGGACTGGGGTTCAAATCCCAGCCTGACTATGGAAACCCACTGGGTGATCTTGGGTAAGCCCCATTCTTTCAGAGGAAAGCAGTGGCAGGCCCCCTCTGAACAATTCTTGCCAAGAAAACATATGATTTTTGAGTCACCATAAATCAGTAGTTACTTGAAGGCACACAACAACAAAAAACAAATACACATAAGTGCGCGCACGCACACACAGGGTTGCTTTCTTATATGATGCTGCCATTCCTGTTTACTGGTGGCATCCATGAGCCCTATCATACTACGTAATTAAAGTGCTATAATTCCATTTTAACTACCATGGCTGCAGTCTACGGAATCCTATGCTTTTTAGTTTGGGAACTACTTAGAATTCTCAGCCAGAGAACTCCTGTAGTGTTTCATTAGACTACAACCCCCAGGATCCCATGGGATACAGCCATAGCAATTAAAGGTATGATACTGTTATTACTATATAGTGTGAAAGCACTCTGTAGAGTACTATTTTGAGAGACATGACAAAAGAGGATGCTGTATGAGTAAGACTTACCATGAAAAGGATGTATGTGATCATTGGTAAATTTAAATGTAGGTCCAGGTGTCATCTTTGGTACTTTTAAGGAAAGATTGGCTTGGTTTTCTTGTGCCATCTAAGCTATTTGAGTGATATTGTTCAAAAGCAGCATATTGTAATCAAGAAAAAGAACACAGGCATTTTCACACAAAAGCCTGGTCAATGATTGAGAATTGTAGTCCAGTTAAGAGCCAGCATGGTATAGTGGTTTGACCATTGAACTACAACCCTGGAGACGAGAGTTCGATTCTCCACTCAGCTATCAAAGCCCACTAGGTAACCTCGGCCACATCACATACTCTCAGCCCCAGAGAACCCCGCGATAGGTTCACCTTAAGGTCGCCATAAATTGAAAATGACTTGAAGGCACACAACAGCTACAAGTAGTCCAAATATATATGTTTTATGAGTTTTATTGTTTTGTACACTATTTTTTAAGCATCATGTTGTTTTGTGAATTTATCATCTATTATTGTTGGTTTTAATTGTTGTTAGCTTCCCCGAGCAGTGTGTACATCTTGTAAGAATGAGATATAAGATTTTACAAAAGCTGTGCTCTCTCAGTCATTCTCATTCACCCACTGGGCTCTTCCAAAGAGAATAAATGTTGCTGTTGATTGCCATATTTGTTGCAACAGTTCTCAATGTTTTTTATTCAAACAACCAGATGAAATTTCTGTTATCTCAGACTATTCAGCAGAAATTTCCTGCATCAGAAATTACATTTTATTCTCACTCAGAGGGTGTTTTTGGTTTTTTGTTAGATGGTTTGGTTTGGTTTTTTGAGTTTCTTCCTTTGAAAAAAAATGCAAGATATATTCTAATAAAAAAAAAAAATCCAAAAGGGCTACATATACTTGAAGTTCATATAGTGTTTCTTGACTATTCCCTCTCCTTGCTGATGGGATTGCAGGGAACAGACATTCCTCCATTAATATTCTTTTCAGAAAGAAAGAATGACCATACTGAGCCAATAGTGAGCAAAGGCACTGAACTGATCTGCATGAGGATTGGTCAAGGTGGGTAGGATACCATACAGCTTCCTTCATCCTTCTCCCTAGTCACATGATCACCTTTTACAGGAACTAAAAAAAAATATCAGAGAGGCAGTGAGTGTATCCTGAAGCAAAATGAAAATTTACCAACTGGCAATAAGCTTTTGCTTCTTTATATTATTCTGGAAAAGCCCACTGTCTCATTCTGAAACACGGGACATAAAAATCTAAATATTGAAATTATATACAACAATGAGCCAGAGTGCTCACTGATGTTACAAGTGGGTCCCATGCTGGGAAAATGGTGATGTATAATTATGATAGATAGGAAATAAAAGAAATGCCACTTTCCCCCTGCTCACTTCTTCTAGATTAACACCCCTCTGACATTTGCTCGAATAGGCAAGAGAGACAGATACTGCTCCTCCACAAGTGTTCAAAACCTCAAACAGTTCCCTCATCCTGGGCCATGAATTTTTCCAATCTCTCTGGGCTGAAAGGATGACAAAGAGGATATTGTTCATTGTGTACATTCTACAACGGGACCTGGATATTTGTAATAACCAGTGTAGGATTTCATATAATTCCCCCTCCTCCTTTTGCTGTATCTATTTTTGATAAAGCTTTTCGGCTAGCACACAAGGACAAGTTGGCAAAGAACAATGGGACAAGCCTGCTCATATCTATAAGTGAAATATTGATCGTGATGATCCTTTTAAATGGTAAAATATACTTCTTCTTGTTTTTGTCACTACCCCAGTATCCTCATAACCAGCTTTTAGACATACAATACATTTGCGCTTTATTTCCAGATGAAATACTCATCGTGTTTATTTCACAACCCTTCTTTCTCTTTTTTTTAAATACATTCTTGCTTTAGAAAATGTTCTATTTCCCTTCAGCAGAACTATTTCCCAGCCCCATCTACTCATGTGTTAGCTGAGCTCTTTGATTCCTTTAAAAATTCTGTTAGGAAGCAATAGTCATCTTGGAAGAAGATGAGGAAAATAGACTAGGCTGTGTTAGGAAAGTTTAAATGTCTCCAGACACACTGGAAGGAAAGGAAAATATGGCACTGAGGAAGAAAATAGTAAATTGTAGCACCATTGTCTATATTCGTGATTCTCAAACTCTGGCCCTCCTTATTTTGGGACTCCAGTTCCCATTATTCCTGAGCATAGACTATAGTGGCTAAGATGTCTGGGAACTGAAGTCTAAAACATATAGAGGACTATATACAGAACTGCTGGACTGTATCACACACTCCTGGTATATGCTATCACAGTCTCTCATTTCACAAAGAATGCTGGGAACTATAGTTTGGGATAGAAGTTATAATTTGGGGTAGAAGTGAAGTAAGATCCAGTATGGTGTAGAGGCCTGAGCTTTGGACTACAACCCTGGGCACCAGAGTTTGAATCTTGGCTTGGCCATGAACCCACTGTGTGACTGTGAATGTGCCATACATTCTCAGCCCCAGAAAACCCCATGATAGGTTCTCCTTAGGGTCGCCATAAGTCGGAAATGACTTGAAGACACACAGCAGCAGCAGCAACAACGGTGAAGAATTATATTAAATATTCCCAACATCACTCTCACAGAGTCATTCCCAGGCATCTGTGGAGAGGAGGCATAGCAGTTAAGTCAGTTTTGGTTAGGAAGTGTCCCTAACTTTTCCTCAAACTCCTTTCCCCTCCACCATTATGAGGGAATATTTTCTGGAAAATCCTGGTTTTCTTTAAAAAGCGGGGAAGGAAGTTGAAGCCTAAATACTCTAGAGGCATCAGAACCTGTCTGAACTAGATAGTACATGGATGGGAGACCATCAGGTGCTGTGGCATATATCTGGAAGAAAGCAACAGCAAAGAAGTTGTGAGTACTCCTTGCCTAAAAAGACACTCTGAAATTCATGGGATTGCTGTAAGTCAACAGGTGACTTGAAATTGCAAACACACACCACGTTCTTCTGACAGAGAATGAGCAAGTATGAGGGCAAAGCCTTCTCTTCACATTCCCACCCTCCTCCCAAACAACCCTTTCCTTTGAAAAAGGCACAGCTGGGATTTTTTCCCCATTTTTTCCTGACTCCTATCCCCTGCAGCTGGGTGATTCTGGAGCAATAGAGCAAAAAAGAAGCTTTTCCAAGCTCTGGAAAGGGAAGAGGGAGTAAACAGGGATGGGAAGGTGCTCACTAAAGACAGGAAAGATGTTGCTGGCTTATTTGGAACTGGAAATAGTACAGCAACACTTCCTGTTAAAGGGCAATTGGATTTGTAATGTCTTCTCTCTCCTGAGCTATGCTACCTTGAAGAGAAAAAAAGTACTCTCCAACATATTTATGAAAATCATTTCCCATTAAGGACTGGGCATCTGTCGCTACTTCACAGAGAATGCTTTTTAGGTCCATCTGGAGCAGTGCTTCATTAGAGTCATTGACTCTTTCGGCTTTCTACAACCTGGTGTCTTCCAGATGTGCTGGACAACCATTCCCATAATCCCTCAGGAGTCAGCCTGACACATCAAACATCCAGCCAGGTTGTCAGTACCTGTAATCAGAGGAGGCTATCTGAAGGACAAAGCTTTGGTTATTATAAGGGGATTCATTACTTGATTTCCTTATCTTAATTCAGTAAGTATGTCTCTACCATTTAGATAATTGCTTGGAAGGATTCTGTCTCTTCTTGAGAGACTGGTTGACTGTCGCACTCCCAGAATTTTCTTGTGCTTTGATCTTGAAGCTTGTCCTGTTTCAAGCATTTGTATGACAAATTTCAGCTGTAGTCATAAGCTCAGTCCCACTAAACTAGGAGCACCATGATCAAAGTGAGGAACACAAGTGCAGCAGAATGGAAATGGAACATGGTGTACTTTTATTAATAGTAAAGCAAGTCAATGAATTCTTTCATCTTTTTAATGGTATGCATATGGAGAATGAGTGGAGTATGGTTTTGTCTTGTGCATTAAACCAATGCATATTAAACTCATACTAGCAGTTTTTAGCCAGAATCCTGTTGGCTAGTTACAAATATGTAACCTACAGCTACACATCTGTAAACATCATGTATTCATAATACCTACATAACCTCTAAACTAATGGTTATATAGACACCATGAAAGTCTCCATGCCGGGGGTGGAGGGCAGACATCAGGCAACCACTTCTTTGGTGTACCCCCATCACCACTAAAAAGCAGCCATTGGGAGTTCTGCTGTTGCACTGAGATCACTCATGGAAGGGGGTGGAAACATCAGCCATTTCTCAATTGACAGGGGAATAGACCCCCATCAATCCCAGTGGTTGCTTACTCGTAAGTGGGGTCTAGGGTGGTTGAGAATCTGGCCTGAATACACTACATAATAGTCATATAGGATTCTGCCAATTATTTCCACTGGGGGAAGGTGGAAAAAAAGAGGGGCTCACTAGAAACAGGAAAGATTTTGCTGACCTTTGCAAATTGTAGATCAGCAAGATCTGGAAGGACCTAAAATACCCTAATGGCACCAGATCGTTTCTGATCTTTGAAGCTAAGCAAGGGTGAGCTCTGGTTATACTTGGATGGGAGACCACCAACAAACAAAGAATGATGAAAGCTACTGTCTTCCAGCTACCATGGATATGTACTTTAGGGTTTTCTGAAGCTAAGCTACTGTCAAAAGGGGGAAAACCCATTATTTTTTTTTGCTCTGATTGCAATGGAAGAAAAGAGGAGATGGTCTGAAGTGTAAATGCTTTGCAATGTATTCCAGGTTGAAGAGCATATTTTCATCATGAAAATTTTGTTGTGCTGATCCAAGACTTTTGCCACTTGCAGTTGGGCAGCAGATTCTCTTGTCTCAGATATGCACATACACACACATGCACACAAAATCATCTGTCAAGTTGCATAGGTCTCAAAGCCAGCCAAGGTGTTTCAACACAAGGCAAAAATTCCACAAGCACCTCTCCCCTGGCAGTAAAAAAATAACAATTTGCTGTTCAATCATGATCTCCAGAATCATAGAGTTGCCATATTTCACTTCCTCAAATGCAGGCACCTATTTTCCATGTTATGTAAATTATTCTAATTTGCATTCTAATTATGTAAAATCAGCCCATTAACTGATGCTTTTTTTCCCTTTCCACTATATTTGAACCTTAATATCATTTTTTTATGGTTACCACTGATCTGAGAGAACCAGTTTAGAGTAATGTTTAAAGCACTGGAGTTGGAACAGGGAGACCCAAATCTCTGCTGTGTCATCAAATTTACCATGTAGTCTTGAGCTATTGCTACCTCTCAGCAGATCTGTGTTAAAAGCCCCTGGCTTCTTGTATTATTTTTCTTGCACCAATCATTCTCCTTTGCTCTCCTACTCCCTCTCTCACCTCACTTCAGACCTTCATGATGTTTATCACTCTTGCCTCTTATACTCTGCTACACACACCACTTACTTTCCTTTCCCTCCTACTCCCTCCCCATCACACCTTGCATCCTTTCCCTCCTACTCCCTCCTCATCACACCTTGCATCCTTGCAGTGCTTCTTTCTCTTTCTGTCATGGCTATGGCAGAGCAAGCAGTAATTCACAAGCAGCACAGCTCCTACTTA
Source organism: Ctenosaura bakeri (assembly GCA_948474755.1). Classification (NCBI taxonomy): domain Eukaryota; kingdom Metazoa; phylum Chordata; class Lepidosauria; order Squamata; family Iguanidae; genus Ctenosaura; species Ctenosaura bakeri. The sequence goes on along the minus strand of CAOLHI010002664.1, from coordinate 191,210 downwards.
CAGGATGAGAGTCAAAGAATGTCCAAACAAAAAGGAAGCCTAGAGCAAACAAATCCAAAGGGGCAAATCCAAACAGGCAGAGTTCCAAGACAATCAGATCCAAGAGCACAGAGTTTCAGGACCAAAGACACCAATTACTGATCCTGGGAGCAAAAACCAGCTGGAGCCCTCTTTTATCTATGGCTGCTATCACCACAGGTGTTCCCTCATTAGGGCTCACTTACTGCTTAAACAGGCCAAGCGACACAAGCCTTCCCTTTCACAGCATTGCTGATCCTGGGAGCAAAAGCCAGCTGGAGTCCTCTTTTATCTATGGCTGCTGTCACTACAGGTGTTCCCTCATTAGGGCTCACTTACTACTTAAACAGGCTGAGCGACACAAGCCCTCTCTTTCACAGCATCTCTGCTGCAAGGTAGGTGTGTCAGCTGTGTCTTCTTCTATGTGTTCCCCTGGCTCAGGCCTGCCTTGTTGTTGTGTATTATCTCCCTCTGGACCAGCTTTTGTGGACACTTCAGCCTCTGTGGAAGCCTCTGCCTCAGAGTCAGAATCCTCCTCCTTGCTGCCACGGTCTCCAAGGCAGCGCATGACACTTTCATGTTATACACCACTGCCTATACAGCTCACTCTCCCTTGCCTCCTACTTTCTCCTTTGACTCATCTTGCACCCTCCCAATGCCTTTCCCCTTGCTTCCTCCACACCATCATTCACCCTGCTCACTCCTCTTTCCTACTTCCTCCCTCACTTCACCTTGCCTCCTCACAATGCCTTTGTCTCTTGCTTCTTACAGGCCCCTGTTCTTACAGCACATGCCCTTTCCTCCTACTCCCACCCTTACCTCACCTCACAACCTAGCAGTGCACCCATACCTTGTTGCTTGCAGTCCACTTCACTCAAGACTGAATCTCCCTTTTCTCCTTCTCTTGGCTCACTTCGTTCCTTTCTGCCCTGCCTACATGGCTTACTCTCCCTTCCCTTGCAGGCCAATTTCACAGAATAGTGTCTCCACATTTTGCCCCATTATCGTAGCTGCTAAAAGGGCTAGGGACGTACTTTTTAAAATGAAAGCATGGTATCTGCTTGTAATGAAGGTCCAAATAACATCAGCTTGTTGCTATTTCAGATTTTTAATATTTATAACATGAGTTTTAGCAATAATGTTTAGGAATTTATCAATGATTTATAAGAACTACTATTACTCCATTTATTATTGCTTTTCATTGGTACTTTTGGTATAAATATGATGTTAATGTTAAGGTTATAAAGGTATGATACCAATGTCTACAATCAATTTAATTCCAAATAATAGAACTATGGTAGTAATGGTGTACACCTGATAATTACTATTTTTGATTAACTTTTTATCAACTAGGTAAATTTATCTTCCAACTATAGATTATAACTATAGATAATAACTATAGATCATAAAGACTAAATAACTATAGATCATAAAGACTATTAACAAAGGCCATTTAGCAATAGTATGTGTATTTCAATACTGCTTATCAGCTAAGTGGTTTCTAATGTGTTAGCTAACTGCCCCCAACAAGCTGGGTACTCATTTTACCAATCTGCAGAAGGATGGAAGGCTGAATCAACCTGGAGCCTAACAGGATCGAACTCACAACCTTGTGGCTGCAGTACCGGCATTTAACCACTGTGCCACCAGGGCTCCTTATTTCTACCCAACACTGTTATAGTGCTATTCAACTTTCAACATCTTGTAGAATTTTGGAGTTTGTAGTTCACTGAGGCCAAAGAGCTCTCTGGCTGAGGATTCTAAATGCCCCTCCCTAAACTTCTAACCCCAGGATTCCATAGGATGTTGAAAGTGGAATAGTAGCACTATAACAGTGTAGTGCGGAAATAGCCAAAGTTAGTTTAGATTTTTTAGAAATGACTTAATGGTTAAGTACAAGTATTTACTAACAGCTGTATGCAACAAAGGCAGGAACCAATTTTTATTTACTTGTGGTCTTTTTTGTTTATTGTAGTTTTGTCAAATGCTTGTAGTTTTGTTAGGTATTTGTTGTTTTCTTATTTGTATTATATTATTATTTATTATGCTTTATGTATGGTTAGGCAGTTTTGTTGTCTGTTTCTTTTCCTTTTCTTTTTCTCTCTTGTTTAATAAAAAAAAGTTTTTAATAAAGAAATAGCAGTCCAAACAGAAACCAAGTTGCAAGCCTAAAATCCAGGTAACCATCAGACAAACTGAGGAAATGCCAACCCTACAAAATCAGCTGCCTGGGGTAACCCCCTCATCCAGCCCAGTAATGGGATTGGCCCTTATCCTTCTAAGAGAAAGAAAAGAAAAATGGATCTCTGCAGGGTGTGATATGTTATTCAGTCATTTGGCACTGTGATTTGTCATCAGCTTGTTCAAATTAAAAATGCCCTTTCTCCCTCTATTAAGTAAATGGTGTTGTTAAGCTCATTACTTAATTAATGAACCACAGTTGCCATATTTTATCTATTAATTCTTAATATGAAAGGAATGGGCTTGAATTGGAAACTTTTCTCCAGCAAGGCGTTCCTTGTAAAGCTTGCTATTGAGCCAGGGCAAGAGATATGATTGCACAAGCACAACTCATGGAAAGCAAAAAGCAAAGAAAACATGATTGAAATTGGCATACCTGGAACCTGGATCAATGCGGTTGTTTCAGTTCAGCAAAACTTAGCTCTGCTATCAGAAGAACAGATTCTTCGGGCCAAATTAGATATGACATGATTCATGTTGTTTGGCTTTGTATAGTTAATTTATAGAGGCGGGGGGGATGGCAAGGGCATACCCTCCAACATTTCATGGATGAAAATTAGAACACTTGCAGCCAAACAACATCAGAGTTTAATCAAGATGCTTAAAGGTATTAAAGAGAAAGAAAGAACACATAAGCTAGGAGAGGCTGCAGCAGTTTGCTTTTGCTTGACTCTATGGGGAATTCCACACCCTAAATGAGAAGACAGGCCACTATTTGTTTGCTTATTTGTTATGAAACCCACAACTTTAGCAACAAACCATGGTTAATTCAAGGCATGACTTTGAGATATACAAATATGCTCAGGGAGTTCACTAGCTTACATTGTAATGTTGGTTACTAGCTTAGATTGCTTGTAAAACAAATAGGTAAAAGGGAGCCCTGGTGGCGCGGTGGTTAAATGCCAGTACTGCAAACCAAAAGGTTGTGAGTTCGATCCTGCCGGGCTCCAAGGTTGACTCAGCCTTCCATCCTTTCACAGGTCGGTAAAATGAGTACCCAGCTTGTTGGGGGCATGTATAGAAATGTTTCGAAATACATGCTATTTGTAAGTTGTTCACCGCCTCGATCCATATGGAGAGGCGGGATACAAATAAATAAAGTCATGAAAGGAAGGCTCCTCAATCCACGCACTGCTGAATTAAGTGAGTGCAAACTCCTCTTGCACATTGAACTCACTTTGCAGCAACTGAAGTAAACCAAGGATAAAGTAGAAAAGGGGAGAGGAGAGAAAAAACTGGGACATTTTTAAAACAGCTATAAAAGTGGGACAACAGAGGATAAAACTGAGGCTTTTCTTGCCTAATCAGGACAGTTGAAGAGTATGCAGGGGGGATGAGGTGGGAGACAATAACATGGCATAATGCATTTTCAGTATGTCTTTCTAAAAAAATTCTCCAAGTCATCTATGAGGAATTTGGGAAGAGTCTGCCTAGGAGATTTTGAGATTTATAGTCCCACCTATTTGGAAGACACCAAGCTAAAGAAAGCTGGGGATGGCTTCAGTGGGGAGAATGGAGAAAATCTGGTGCCTTCAATGATTTACAAGGGCTTACTGGAAAATAATTTCCCCTATTTCAGGGTGAAGGTCAAGAGGCAAGTCTCATTAGTGATACACCTTCAAAATAGGGATGGGAAACTTCCAAGGACTGGGAGTTGCATTATGCCTTCATTAAACCTTAGAGGGTTCTTCCTGCCATCTCACCTTGCCTTGATTTTTTTTGCTATTGTATGCGTGTGAAAAAAGCAATTGTAGACTCAGGGGAAAAAAGAAAAAGTAAACCAAAAGTCATTACCAACTTTGCCATATCTCCCACACACACACACACACACACACACACCTCCAACTGTTTGAGGGAGAGACTTTTTCTTAAATGGGAAATAAACTGAAAGTCAGACTGTTTGGAAGCAAATTTAAGAATGCTGGAGGCTACCCTCCATCATGGGGTAATGCAACCCACCTCCACCCCTTAGAAGTTACCATTGCATGATTTGCACTGACTAGCTGTGGCTCTTTGGGATTTCGGATACAGAGACCTTTCACACTATTCAGTTAAAGGTTCCATCCAGTTGTGTAGGGAGGTGAAAGCAGGGTGGTGTTTGCCCAAGGCGGCAATGATTTTGGGGTGTCCCAGCCTGTAGCCATGCCCCTCATGCCCTAGCCACACCCCCACACACTGTAGTCACGGCCCACACTCAGTGGCCACCCCCCCACACACACACACCCCTTCCACATACTCCAAGCTCTGCCACTGGTTCTGTCCTGCGAAATCCTGAGATTTATAGTGGGGAGGTATTTAGGATTCTTAGCCACAGTTGTACTCAAAGGTGGAAACAATACTACAACACCTACTATAGAAAATTGGCTGCTGAAATGTTACAATATGGTGGAATTAGATAAATTAAAAACAGTATTATCAGATAAGACAAAAAGTCAATTTGAAGACATAAGGAAGATTATATAATCTCTATGGGAAAAGAGATGAGGAAAATAACCAACTCTGAGAGTGATGGACTAAACTATTTCTAAAAACACTCAGAAAGATTAAAGGTAAATAGAAGAAGACAGAAACTTATTAAATCATACTATAGAAAAAGCAACAAGTAATAATAAAATTATATAAATAAAAATAAGAACAATAAATGGATGAAGCTGTAGAGAAATATAAAATAGCATATAAATACATTTAAAGGAAGATGGATATATAGATGAGCACCCATATTTTTTAGAGAAAGAAGTGGGCAGAGAATTTAAGAAAACTAAAGAAAGAAGATTGTTTGATTGAAAGTGTCAGTAATAAGAATAATGTTTGTGTTATGATAATATTATGTAATATATATAATAGAAAACTTTCTTATTCTTTTTTCTTTTATATATTTTATTTGTGTATTTCATGTAATTTTTAAATGGACTAGGAATTAAGAATCACTGCAATATCTATTCCATCAATTTGTTAAATTTCTTTTAATAACATACATACATATACATATATGTATACGTATATATATGTATATGAGAATTTTTAGCCGCAGACAGCAGGTGCCTCACCAAACTCACCAGGGTTTATAGAAAACAGGCATAGCCATTCAAATGGAATCATAGTGCCATAACTGTTTATTATGAAAGGGCCCCGGGATCTTTGCCAGTCCTGAGAGGGACTCTTCATTCTTCTGGATGCTAACCACATGCTCTCCTACCAAGCTAAAGCCTATTCCTGGTTTCTTTATTTACTTCTTTATGTTTAAGGATGATTGTGAATAATAATCATGAGGCTGTACTAAGTAATAATTAAATTGTAATGGGCATAAGGTTATATTAAAAATGTAACTGCTCCTGAAATGCACTGGCAGTGTTAGTGTTGTTTGTGGTGCTGGCTATGCAGTTTATCTTCTGTGTATGTTATAGCCTGTAGAACAAGCGTGGTATAGTGATTTGAGAGTTGGACTGCAACCCAGCAGACCAGGTTCAGTTCTTTACTCTGCCATGGAAACCCACTAGGTGACCTTCTGTGTATCACATACACTTAGTCCCAGAGAACCCATGATTGGGTCTCCTTAGGGTTACCATAAGTCAGAGACAACTGAGGCCACATGATGACAACGACAACAACAACAATGTTATAGCCTCCATAAAAGTTTGCTATACAACTTGATTGTGATATGCAGGTAACTCAAGGTTTTCTGAGATCAGAGCAGAAGCTCTGGAAGTCTATATCAAGATAGTGTGACTGGTAGATTCCAGCAAGCTAGTAAAGCAAATATGAGCTAAATATACCAGAAAGATTGCCAGAAAGATGGCCACCAAGTGAAAAATTGACCATAGCAACTGTGCAGGGAAAAGCTGCAATTTATGTTGAAGGAGAGATCACCTGCATCAATGAAGTGAAACCACAGATCTTCAAGTTACCAGTAATAACAGTTCTTTATTACTAGTTAGATTTCTCACCCACTGTGCTTTCTTGGTTTCTTGCCAGTTTGAAACAATTTCTGAGACCATCATTAGAAGTCAAGTTCAGACTGAGATATGAAGACAATAAAAGTTTGGGGTCCCTGACCATATGCATTTTAAAAACGTATGTGTGAAATGCAGCCTATATTGCCTGGGAAGAAATGAGAGCTCTACACAGTCATTGAAATGTATCTGTTTTGTTTCTCTCTCTCTCTCTCTCTCTACACACACACACACACACACACACACACACATATCCCTGCACAGAGGGGAGGGTAGTGGCTTCATTTAAGCAACAAAGAAAATTGCCTGTGTATAAATCTGCTGCCATGGTGGTTAATCATCTCATATTCTCCAAGCCATGTTGCTGTAATTATTTTTCCTCCCTCTCCCCACCTCCCCTTCTCATCAAAATGTGTGCCTGAATTTTATCTTTGAAATGTATGCTTTAATGAGGGGCTGTAACAACATGTTCATCTCCAGTTTCCCTTGAGCTGCATTGTAGCCTCTCCTGTACCAGCAGAGGAAGGTAGTCAGTTCAGTGCAGCTTAACAATCTATTCACAGAAGGTGCCAATACACTGAAGTGTCTTGGTTGAGTACTTGTTTCCAGTCACATTGATGCCTCAATCATTTTGCATTCCTCCAGTAATTAGTCACAATCCACCACTGCTGTCCCATACTAAATTTCTTGAAATTTCATTTCCAAGGTAGTTGCAAGAGAAGAAAGTCCTGAAGGACATTTATATCCCAATGTGATACAGTGCATTTGCTTTTGAACTGTCTACATGATCAACTTGATTTAATAAAGAGCCAGCTTGGTGTAGTGTTCTGAGCACTGAACTATGACCCTAGAGAACAGGGTCACCCAGCCATGGAAACTTGCTAGGAGAACTTGGGTGTGTCACAGACTATCAGCCCCAGAAAATCCTGTGATAAGTTTGCCTTAGGGTTGCCATAAGTGAATGAAGGCGCAACAACAACAAGCAAGGTGAAATACCAGAGCCAGCATGATATAGTGATTTGAGCAGAAGACTACAACTCTGGAGACCATGATTCAAATCCCTCCCCCTTGATGACTGAAGCCCACTGGATGATCTTGGGCAAGGCATGCTCTCTCAGCCTCCAAGGAAGGCAAAGTAAACCCCCTCCAACAAACCTCCACAAGAAAATACCAATATAGGTCTGATTTAGGTCACCATAAGTCAGAAGTGACTTGAAGGCACCCAAAAGCAAAGGTGAAATGCCTTGTCTTGTGGCTGAGATGGAGATCTCTAAAAGGCCCATATGGGACAAATGTATTGATGTTGGGAGATCAAAGCCATGGTTCACAGGCCAATAAATGGATAGTTATAAAACATAAGCCTAGCTTTCTCAAGGTCCCAATTATTCAGATATCTACAGAGGCTTTGTTCCAATCAAAGCACTCCCTGACCTTTCTGCCTCCTCCATCCAGCACTGAACATCCTTTTAATCAGCTGTGAGGGGTGTTAACACTATAAATATACACAACACTTTGTAGTAGAATTGCTCCCAAGCATTGTGAGGAAATGGTAATGGCAGGTGACTTCCAGTTCCTGTCACTAGGTTATTTCAAAGGCAGACAAAACATCAGCACCTATGCCCTGGGGGGGCAATATGTAGCCTGGTGGCTTCATTTTTCCCCACCACTGTCTTTGTCAAAGTGTTGGTGCCTCAGAAGTTGGCTGAAGACGCTGGGTGTTCATTCCAGGCCTTGATTCAAGAAACCCATGATGAATATGCCCAGCTCTCAATATTTCTTTCTCGCTATTGCCTTTGTGTTGCATCAGATGAGAGTTCTGGGGATCTCCTGAAAAGAAAAACAAGTGCCACTAAGGAGGGGAAAAGAAAATAGAAGTTTGAAGTTCTGCATCCCAAGCAACTGTGTGTAGCATTACAGTGATGGAGCAACGTCATTGATCTGATAAGCAATCTTGTTGAAGAATTGCAATGATGAAGAACAAGACATTGCCCGCTCACTATATCCTCTTTGGGCTATCACTTCACAATGGGACACCACAATCAAACTGGATGCTGAGCACCTTGATTTTCCATTGCTCTCCATTCTGGCTTATTAGTGTCCCATGGGTCTGGGGTGGTATTGCCCCTCCCATGTTGTGCTATCTTTGCACAAGGACAGCCTGTCCTGCAAAGGGCTTTTACCATTGTACATCATGATTGTTGTACAACAGCCATGCTTCTTTTTCCACTTTCACAAAGATCATAGCTATGACAATGTTCTCCTCCTGGAAATAAAACCATTGTGCACAACCATTGTGTAAAGGGATATAAAGCCCTATGTGCCTTGGTTCCAGGGTATCTTAAGGATAGTATCTCCTTTTGTGAGTCCATTGAAGCTCTTCATTTGAAGAGGCCTTTCTTTCTGTCCTGCCACCTTTCCAGACATGTTTGGTGGGAACAATAGAGAGGGCCTTCTTGGTGGCTGCTCCCACACTTTGGAACTCCCTCCATAGGGAAGCCTCATCCTTGCTCTTCTTCTATCAGCAAGACATTTTTATGCCATCAATCTTTTGGAAACTCTCTGGGGTGGGCTTTTAATGCTACGTGGTGCTGCTTTTAAATTTTTTTGTTGTCTTTTAAGGAGTTTTCTGTTTCTCATGTTTAATGTTTTTAAATATATCAATTGTTTAATTGTTTTTTAAATGCTTATACTTTTATTGAAGATTTTGTATAGTTTTAATCCTTCTTGTTTTAATCTGTTTTTAACCTTTATTGAGAGAAATGTGGGATAGAATTGAATAAAAAGTATTATTATTATTGATGATTATGATAATGATGATGATACAATGCCATAATTTTAAATTGTGCAACTGTAAGTTTGTTTATGATGTTATATAAATTCCCAACATGATGCCAGCTGTAATTTTTAAAATATCTACACATAAATTTTTCCCCATTACAGATTGGGATTGAAGCAAGGGGTCTTTAGGTCTGACATAAAACTATTAGACTATTAGATCCAAACTGCATTAGAAAAAACAAAAGCAGTGGGGTGGCAGAGGATGGGGAAGGGAATTTGACTGATTTTTATTGAAAGTTTTTCTAACATCACTCACATATCAATGGGCTTTTTTTAAATTCCCTGACAGACACTGCAGATGGGCATCAAGCACTTTTCCGGACTTTTTGTGATGTTATGCATTGGATTTGGATTATCTATTCTAACTACTATTGGAGAACATATTGTATACAGGCTGGTAATCCCACGAATCAAAAAGAAATCCAAGATGAAATATTGGCTTCACACAAGTCAGGTACATAATCCAATGTTAAATCTTTGAAAAGAAGTAGTCTTGTTCTGAATGGACTGAATAAAGACAAACCCAACCAAAGTGGGAAGACTGAACATGGGGAATTTCAAAAGCCACTTCCCAAGCGTGACCAAGAGATAAAACATCCAGGGCAGAACAAGGAGTGAAGCTATGTTGTTGGGGAGCTACATAGTTAGTGAACTGATCTAAATGACTTCCACAAAGTGTGATAGAACTGAGGAAGATTGTCCAAACTGATACAGTTAGTGACCATAATTTTTGTTTTTGTCTCTCAGGTGAATCTTTCATAGAAAAATCCCAAAATGAAAAAAAAAACTTATATACACTCACTCATTAGAAAGGAAACTTATGAGAAGATTCATTCTCAAAAGCAAGAACAAAATCAGTGAAATTTACATGCCTATTCACCATATAATGACTTAAACATATGGAATTGGCATATTAAGTCAAGCAACTGACTCACTCTAGAAAGTTTGGGAAAGTCTCTTTTTTTAGACTTCAGTCCCCACAATCTCCCAGACAGCATGGTCTGTACTCTCCAGTTCTGGAAGCTGCAGTTCCAAAAAATCAATTTCCAAAGCTCTGATCCACCTATTGGGTCATTTGGCCAACAGCAACAGTCTTAGGTAAAGGTGCTACTTTCTCAGTGCTATTATTAGAGATCCCAAAACTGAAAGTAAGGTTTTTTGCCTATAACTATGGTCTCTAAACAAAGAGGCATTTGGAAAAATATGGCTTGTCATTGCCCTAAGATTAGATTCATAGGGAATGTTATATAGACAGATAAAGAGTTTTGTGCCAAATGTTTTAAATATTGTGGAACTTCATGTGTGAAGCCCACATTCTGTACTTTGTCTTCATCTTGAAATGCAGTGACAGTTTTTCCTGCTGATTCATTTATTTTCCACTTTTCCTCTAGAGACTGCACCGTGCCCTAAATAGTTCGTTTATCGAAGACAAACACCAGCCTAAAGCAAAGCGAGTAGAAAAGAGGTAAGAAAAATGACATTTTAAAATCCTTGTTTGCAAATGAATCTGTGTAGGTATTAATTCCCCAGATACAAATTGTATTTGTTGTAAAGGAAAAGAAAAATGTTTTGGAAAATAGAACAGTACTGTGTGGTCACATGTTGATGAGAAGCTGAAATTCATATTTATTTGTGCCATCTGAGCAATAAGTCATAAAGAAGGATGTCAGCTATATGACATTCTCCAGAATAGCAATAATATTGCAGTCAATGTATTATACACACAATCTCTCTCTCTCTCTCTGACTCCTCAGTGGGTCTGGGCATGTCTGGGTAACACTCAGGTGGCCACCCTCTGGTGAAATCAGAAGTAACCAAACATCTGCTTCTGGTTTCCTGAAAACCTTCTGATTGAAGTCATGGGAGATAGGTGCCTTATTTTGAAAGAGAAACATTTCTTGCAGGCTTCCAATAATATCATTCTCTCTTTTGGAAAAAAAAAATGGGGACAGTTGGAGATGCTCCAAGGGAACAAAATGAGACAGAGGAACCAGGAATGGCCAGTAATTTCTTTGTCACTGAGGTGGTAAATTCACATGAGTCGATGTTCAAGTTGCCATCCAAGATACTAAGCACAGTCTGAAAAATAAGATCAGTACCTTGGATAGCTCATTTCATGTCTTAAATAAAATGTAGAACAGAGTTAACCAAAGCATTGATGTGAAAGCCTCTACTCATGGCAGGGTGGCGGGAGGGAATATGCTGCTCACCCCACTTGAAAGTAATATAACCAGAACATGGCAAGTTACTTTTTAAAAGTAGACCCTACCTGACAATAACATGACCAGAACATGGAAGAAATTTATTCTCACGTTTATTCATTACTGTGTTTTAAAAATAGTCTGTCACTGTTATTTCTTGGAATATTAAAAAGTAGTTCATTGTCTTACTCATTGAACTGCTTACTAGTTTGCTGTTAGTTTTGTTTAGGGAAACAAAATCTTAGAATAAATAAGAGAATGGCATAAGACCTGGAAAAGTCCATTCAAAATACCACTAAAAATGTCTTAGATTGATCTGAAAAAGTAACTTTTGAAAGTAACTGGGATGTGTTTCTCATTGCATTAGTAAAGTGGTATTCTTACTACCTGTTACATTCCTTTCTACATGTAAGGATGTTTTATCCTTGTTGTCCAAAACTTACTAAGTTATTACAAGTGATTAAGTAACTTGTACCATATGACTTGCAAGGTCTGAATCTGACAGTCTGAAAGCATGTGATGTAACTCTTGGTTTGGTGATTTTTTGCATTGGAATCCACCTGGGAATCCTGTGTACACAGCTCAGGGTTTCACTGTAGGAAAAGGTAGTGTTACCTAAGAGGTGGGAAATATTAGGGTTCATCCGCAATGCCTGCATCTCCTTAGAATTTGAGGAAATTATAGCTCAAAGGAGGCCTGCAAGAGGAGAGAAACGGCACAATCTTTTCACTTATGTATACAAGTACTAATTTTAGAGAGGTCTCCAGTTAAAGTTAAACAAAGTATTTTATAACAAACATAAGAGAAATCAGACACTTAAGAACCATATATGGCTATTGAAAAATGACGCAGGAAAAGTTAGATAGAGAAAGATTAGGGGTGGAAAGGATGATAGTTATCAGTTTTGAAGAAGCAGGTTGCAGTGGAGGGACTCAGGCAGCATCTGAGGGTAGCACGGAAAACTGGCAACCTGGGCAGTATTGTGTACTGTGTACTACATTCTACGTACTACAGTTGGCTGGGGTTGAAGCTAGAATTTTTATACCCTATTTTATACCCTGAAGGGGTGTGTTGACAAAGCCATCATGTCTTTCCCACAGGACTGAAAAAGGGGTCCAGAATGGGCTGATTGCTTTAACTCTGGAGTGACGAAACATTGTTGGAATTTATGACAATCTCTTAATATTTGGTCATGTATAGTGTATAGGGAAGATCTCCATAGCGTAAGATCAAGGGATGCTTTCTGATGGCTTTATGTGGGCAGTTTGTCTTCCATTGTCTGCGAAAATGCAAAGAGTCTCAAGAGGTAAAGGGATTAGTGCAAACCCATCAGTACTGGGGTTTTCCACATAATCCTATCTCAATTTTTCCCACCATCATAACCCCAAACACATCTCCAGTCAACTTGACCCCGATCATGTTGTCTGGCCATTAATAAATCAAATTTAGAAAAATTGCATATCTCATAGGAGGGGTATTAGGGTGTTGTAACAACCAGATCAGCTAACTGATGGACTGTGTATTCTCCCCATTCTCGGCTTTTCCTCCTGAGAACCTTATAACATTCAACCTGCCACTTAGTTTCCTGGAAGGTTCACTGCCCAAATGGGTCAATAAGCATTTTCTATCCATATTGACCTATTCTTAAGGTCCTCATTTAGAGAAGTTTTTCCTGATGCTTTTTGTACACCTACAAACGTCAAGGGCTCCCTGAGACTTCTAAAAAGTATCTTGGGGTGCTGTTTTGCCTATATGAACAATGGTGCTTATGTCTGGTTATTGGAAAGAGAGGGAATGATAACCAGTTAAGTGTAGTCACAGAAACTCAGGTGGGTGGAGATAAGACATCAGGCTAGACTGAAGCCTGAACTGAGAAATTATTGGTTGCTTTTGAAAAAAATCACATTTCAGTCTCCTCCTTCCAGGTCTCCACGTACACTCAGCAGTACATGTGAAAGGGATCTAGGAGTCTTCATAGACCACAAGCTGAACATGAGTCAGCAGTATGATGTGGCAGCCAAGAAAGCCAATGCAATTATCGGCTGCATCAATAGGAGTATGGTGTCTAGATCGAGGGAGGTACTGGTACTACTCTACTCTGCTTTGGTTAGACCCCATCTTGAATACTGTGTGCAGTTCTGGGCACCCCAATTCAAGAAGGATATTGACAAGCTGGAGCAGGTCCAGAGGAGGGCGACCAAAATGGTGAGAGGCCTGGAAGCCATGCCCTATGAGGATAGACAGAGAGCTGGGTATGTTTAGTCTGCAGAAGAGAAGGTTAAGAGGGGACATGATAGCCATGTTTAAATATTCGAAGGGATGCCACGTAGAGGAAGGAGAGGGCTTGTTTTCTGCTGCTCCAGAGACCAGGACAAGGAGCAATGGATTCAAGCTGCAGGAAAGGAGATTCCACCTGAACCTCAGGAAGAACTTCCTGACAGTCAGGGCTGTCCGGCAGTGGAATATGCTGCTTTGGAGTGTAGTGGAGTCTCCTTCCTTGGAGGTTTTTAAACAGAGGCGTGATGGCCATCTGTCGGGATTGCTTTGAGGGTGTTCCTGCATGGCAGGGGGTTGGACTGGATGGCCTGTGTGGTCTCTTCCAACTCTAGATTTCTATGATTCTATAATATAAACTTTCCAAGACAGTATGACAAACAGTCAGAAATGCTAGAAGTTAACTTCATGATTATATTCTTGATTGCTTTCTAGACTACTTTTTTGTATAAAATACAATATGATAGAATGTTGTATAATATTATGTGGGGTGAGGTGCACTGAATCCCTTTGTAATCTTTTTTCAGGTCAACACTGTTATGCACATGTAGAATTAAATGAAAATTTTCTCTCTCATACACATCACTTCCTTCTCTCTTGACTTGCCCTCTTTTCTCTCTCCCCATAACTCTCACTGTGTTTTAGCCCCCTTCTTTTTTTTAACCAATTCTTTTGAATTACACAATTAAGTTAAAATGGGTGCAAAGAATAGTGAGTTTGTTAGATTCACTTAAACCAAAGATACCACACATTGAATTTGGTATACCTGGATCAAGACAGCCTTTTGCAACCTAACAGTTTCTAGACATGTTGAATTCCAACCATTCCAAAGCAACAGTCATGTTATGTGCTGTGTAGTCCATGCGGACAGAAAATCTCGCTTGAAGGAAGGCAACTTTAAAAGGATAAAGGCAGCCTCTGTGAGGGCGTCACCAATAAAATGTGCCACAATGTTCAACAATGACAACATTCATGCTGTCCTCTGTAAATTCAATAGCGTGCCCCAACATAACATCTTCAATAACAATTTAAGCAATGATAACTGATTAAATGATTTCAGTTTTTAGTGCTGACGGCAAGAAGCTCACTTCTCATTCTCTAACATTTAACATTGATGATTGTTTTCCAAGCCTAACTTTCCAAACTCTGGCAGTTTTACAGTCACTCAGATGAGCTGAAGAGATTTTCTAATGACAGCAGTTCATCAGTAGCTGCTCTTAACAGCTTAGAGGTCCTTTTCTCTTAGATTTGACAACCCTCAAGCAGCCTTCAGAAGCATTATGTGCTCTTCCTTTTCTAGCTGAGAGTTTGTACCTGCTCTTAGTACTTGTGACATCCCATATTTCAATATTTTGATGGGTTTACAATCACTGGGTTTTTTTTCTATTTAAATTTGGCCATGTAGGTGGGATTTTTTAATATACAAAAGTCTGTGTTGTTTTCTGTGTATTTGTATTTTGTGCATATTTTACATCTTATTGAGGTAAACCATTTTGATATTTTCATATAAAAGCAGTATATAAATATTGGAATAAATAAAGAGTTACCCCTCCACCCATATCCTCTGTTACTGAGTGGCCAGTCAATTAACAAGGTGAGCTATTGTATGCTTACGTGGGAGCAAGCCCCAAAGAAATTGGTTGGGAATTTACTGAAGAAACATGTCTATAATTGCACAGTTCCTCAATACACTGTTTCCTCAAATAAACAAAACTACAAAATCTATTATATTATTTAAGTGTGACCTCTCCTTAAAGAAAGCTTAGCTTATTAATCATGAGTTTAAATCAATCAATTTGTAATAGCTCCAGCAATAATATTATTGTTCAGCTCTTCTTCTTCTCATTGTGTGCCTCCAAGTCATTTCCAACTTATGGTAACCCTAATGGAAACCTATCATAGGGTTGTCGTGGCAGAGTTTGTTCAGAGAGGGCTCGCATAAGCCATGACAAAACAAAAAGAACATTCAGAGGCAAGCAACATATGTACCTTTTAATTTCCTAGCCACCAGCATAAATAAAGATACATTTGTTTGCATTAACAGGTAACAGAACACTTATTAATCCACTGGATATAACAAAATTCTCCCTGAGCCCAGTTAAGCAAATGTTCTTCATGTGGATTCTTTTGAAGAGGACATTGTGTAAAATAATAAGCAATGAAAACAAAGGAGAGTCCTTTAGTGTAAAGACTAACACATTTATTATAACATGACCTTTCATGGACTATAGCCCATTTCATGAGATGCTTGAAGTGTTGTACAGAAAAGTCTACAACAATTAAAACTCATATGCATATACATTTAAAAATAAATCAAGCCCTGAGAGAAAGAGAGAGCAGTTTGGCCGAAATTTGTTATTCTTCTTTGAGTGACAGCAAGCACAAATGAATTCCAGTTCAGCCATAGTCCCTGAATCTATTTGTTACAACTCTCAGAAAAACTGGTTGCATTTACACCTCTTTAGCAACTTGCCCGCCTTGGGCAGTGGCAGAGCATGGGCAAAGGAACTATATGGATCACCTTTTCTTGCCCACAAGAAGTATCTAGTACAGACTTACACAGGCAGATGATCATGCTTTGCAAGCCAAATTCTGACCCTTTATATCCTCTTTCACTCAAGAAGATGCAGTGGCAGATAGCGGCTTCTGTGTTAGGAGAACAGTGACTCTGTTCTGGATTTTATTTTAAACTTTAAAGCATAGAATGTGACTGAAATACCAGTCCACCCTGGTTTCCTAGATAGAATCACCTAGCTGAAATTGCACCCTGAATCAAGTTGGGGAGGAGTCTTACATGTGTACGTACACACACACACACACACACACACACACACACACACACTTACTCTTGCCAAGAGGGAACATCTTCTCAGCCCGTGCTGTCAGCTTAGCTGCAACAGTAGACTGATCAGATAGGCTGAGAAGATGTTCCATCTTGGCAAAGATTAATTGTGTGTGTGTGACCTTCCCAACCATGACTCAGGGCTCAAATTCAGCTTTGGGTAACAAGAGTGGACTGGTATTTTTCTCACACTCAACAAAAGGAGCTGTCCAAGATTCTGATCCATATCCCCATGTGAATTCAGCACCATGGAGAGCTCTTTTAACTCCAGAGCAATTTCATCCCACCCCAGATGTCAGATCCAGCAGCCAACATTGGAAAGATATGATAAAGATTAACTTGTAAATTAAAGATGTTATTATTTGAGGAGCTCTTCAGACTTGTTTTGATCTGATGATATACTCTTGTTTCTGAGCTGATTTTATGTAGCACCATGCCATTGACTTTTAAACTGCTGAGCTACTTACAGTGTGATGGAGCTGCTGTTTAAATAGTGTGACTTTATGGAGTGGCATTGCAACAAGTTACAAGCTTGACAGTTGTGTTTTTAGTTCTCTGACATTACTCACTGCATGACTAATAAGATATATGCCTGCTTGTATTTTTCCACTGGTATGGTTTTGCTTCCCCTCTTCCACGTCTGCATAAGTAACCAGCCTAACCATAGAGTGAGCTGTGGAAACCTGACAGAACTAAATCCTGAGGCAAATGTGACTTTCCAGATGCTTTCAACAGAAATAATTTACTTGAAAGACTGGGACTAAGAACTCTATGGAAAGAAGAGTAAACCCTAATCCTAAAAATATTCTTTTAACATTTACTGTGTCTAATTGGAACTCTCCCAGCTCTAAGCTGTTCAAACCCATTGCATTTCCACTGAGGATTCATGTCCACAGGGCCATGTTTCAGACCCAGAGTCCAGGAACACAGCAATAATGACTTAATGCGGTGGAACAGTATAGTGAGCTCGCTTTCATTCCACAATAACACTCATTTATTCCTTTAGATAGCTGCTGTACTGAACATGGGAAGAAGCTGAAGAATGATGAAATTAACTTCAGCTGTATTATTTCCCTAGGGAACAATCCTTTGATACTTTCTTCCTTCACACATTTCTCGGAAGGTTCTTCTTTTTTAAATAGAGTACATGCAAACCTACAGCTTCAAGTGCATCAGGATTCATCTATTTCAATCAGCATGGATTTGCTAAGTACATATTTTTTTGGCCCTGGGGTCAAAAATTCTCTACATAGACACAGCAGGCTGTGTCAGTTAGCTAGACATAAGATGTCAGTAATTTACTACTCATTGCTATCATTACCCAATAGTAGCAAAAGACTTTAGGAGGGTCACAAGTGGTTAAGCAGCTATTATATTTTATCACAAAAGTAATTTTTGGACTATAAATGCCAGATTGTGTCAACCTGTGGCCATGTTGGCTGGAATAATTCTGGGATTATAATCCAAAACATAAAATTTCCAAAATCTGCAATTTATTTCCTCCCTCCCAGGATTTTGAAGTTGTACACAGAGCACTCCTAGGTATCTTCCACTCAGCTTGAGTCCCTTTTTCTAATTCTTGTCCCCATACCAGTCTCTTTGAACCTTGGGATTTTCAATTTGATTTGTCTACAATTCCCATCATTCCCAGCAAAACATGGCCAAATTAGGGATGATGGAACCTCAACAACATCATCTAGGGAGCATTAAACTGAGAAATGCAATATGCCATGCCTTAGGACTAACAAGTAAAAACTTTGTCAACTTTGGGGAACACTGTCAACACTGGAGGAAATGACCTAGGTTTGCTTGTGTCTACACTCACATTATATGGCTGGAATTCTGTTAAGGACATCAGCACATGTAAGTTTCTCTTATGTGTATGGATGTCCTTTTTGGAACACTGTGGATTGGTATTCCCTTCCTCCCTTAGACCTCCCTTGCTGGAAAGGCCCAGAAACTGCCCCACACATCCTTCCATTCTTTGCAGTGAGCATGGTGTCCCCATAGCCAGATGCAAAATGATGACAAGAGCACTGAGGTCCCCTGGGGTCCTCCAAGGTTCCCAGTGCAGCTGTGATCATTTCACATTTGACTATAGGGACATAGCCAGATTCCTGTGTGAATTTGCCTGCTCACTGCAAAGCATGGAATGGCTGTGCAGGGCTGCTGCAGGGATTTTTCAATATGTCAAGGGAGAGTATATAGCTTCACATAGCACAGGTCCACACGCAGACAATCATGCTACGCTGAGGGGATGTTGGATATATAGGCTAATTGAGGCTGGATTACTCAGAAGGCATCTCTACATAGTACAGCATAGTAGACAAGCCTGCGGACAGAATAAAAAAGGTTGTTGGTACCTACATCCTTTGTTTTCCTCTTGAAAAAATACTACTCCACAAAAGCATACCTGTTGTTTTGTCATAACAGCGGTGGGTTGCAGAAAATTAGACCTACAGTGCTTGTCATATGTATAATTTAATCAGTGTATATTAGATATATAGGTGTATGTGTGTGTGTGTGTGCGTATGCGTGTATGTGTGTGTAATGTGTGTATATACAGAGAGATTATATTTATGTAGGAAAAATGTCTCATGGGGAGCACCATTAAATATTTTGAGAAATATTTCCATGTCTGTCCCCAGAGACTGAACTTAAAACACAAGAGTCTAACTGTGTCTGACATGGAGTTCCACATTTCAGTCCTACGTTGAACAAGGGGTTGCACCAGATGACTTCCAAGCACTTTTCCAACTCTATGATTTGGTAGTTTCTGACCCACTTTTTTCCTAGACAAAAGGTAGCTCATTAGGCTGAATCTGGTTGCAAAACATCAAGAGGGAGCAGTGGCTTAAGGATGAAGGGGCGGTAAGGGAATGTTCCCTGGGCAGCACTTTTTGGGAGCACCACTGCTCCTTGCCTTCCCTCCGCATGCTGTTGCCCTGACCCTGCGCGCCATTGCCCCACCCACCACCACCTCATCCCACTTGCACCAAGCTACACCACTGAGAGGGAGGAGCATTTCCATTCCATATAGTTTAACCTATTTGTATCTTCATGGATTCATCTGTGCATTCTTGCCCAAGCAGGTGTATTTGTTAGCAATCCACTCTTGATCAGACAATTGACTTTCTTTGTTTCAGTTTCAGAAGGGAGGGGCATAAGGTATACTGAACATTTAAAAATAAATAGAGGGCTATCTCCTGACTGTACACATGACATTCTTTGTGCAGGTCCAACGCAGGAAACAGTGAGCATTCAGTGTGGAATACAGCGAGTCCAGGCAACTGCCATCGGAGGAAATATATCTGCAGTGACGAAAGACAAAATGAAGTGGTCCTTAAGCAACAGCAGGAGCAAGAGATACCTCTTCCCGCTGTGAAGAGAGACTCTCCAGCATCACTGACTACTAATGGAAAAGCAGAGTCTGTTAATGTTGCTAGGACCTCAGTGATCCAAGAACTCTCAGAACTGGAGAAACAGATCCAGGTGATCAAGCAAGAACTGCAGCTGGCCATGAGCAGGAAACTGGAGCTGGAAGAGTTTCAGAGGACAAACAGGACTGCCGAGTCTTAAGTGGACACTTTCCAGTCCTTCCCACCTTTCCTTTCCCTGTAACAATTCAAAATACACTTCTTGGGGGGTAATGCCAGGAAAAGGCACTGCAATCAACAAGCAATACATCCTTTAGTCAACATCTCCTTCCTTCCTGCAACATCAAAATGGTGGAAGGTAGCAGTGTTTCTAACTTCCGGTTGTGAGACCACTTCAAAGGAGAAACAGACTTCTCAGAGGAAGTCTTGACTTACCAGAAGGACTGACCTCAGGCTGCAACAAACTCTGAGCCACCAGGGCATGTGGCTCCTGTTTTTCTTCTCACTACACTCAGAATGGAAATTCTACTTTTTAGCCCTTTCTGTGCATTAATTTAAAAAAATGTGAAAGAGACTTAAAGAGATAATTCAGAATTGTGCATCTTGGTGGTATTTCATTTGAATTTTGCTATTTAAAGTTGTTAAGGCCTACCTAGGAAATAGGTCCTTACACAGTAAAGCACCCAAGGTCCTCTGTGTGCTATTCTTCTCCATTATTTCCATTTACCAGACTAAGCAATGGTACAGATGTTCCCCTAAAGCAGTCAGACACAAAGGTTAATGTCATCTACAAATAAATTCTTCTATTACTGAAAGAATATAGATCTGACTCAGAGCAGGAGCCAATAGTGGTGCTACACTTGTGCGACCCTTGGGTATACTTTTGTAAAGCTTGTGCAAGGTGGCATCTGATACCTCCATGCTCAAGTTGTTTTTTTGTCCTCTTACATGGTCGATTAGACACAGCTCTATTACCCCCTCCCAATCAACCTAAGACAGCCGCTGACTGGTCCTTATGGGGTTGGTGGAGGGCAGAACCTTCCAGCCAACTTTGTGGATGCCAGGGCAACCTTCCACTGTTCTACCCACAGCTGGGTGCGTCCATCCTCCCCATTCCCTCCCTTGCCCAGGTCCAAAAATACACCACAAGTATACTAGGAGGACTTTTCACTCTCCCTGCATTAATTTGGATCTTTGATTCTAGCATGCAATGATAGCATTCTTGAATCTGCCACTTCAGATTGCAAAGAGGGAGGGTCCTGTTTTTGAATGCTCTACCACTGCAAAACCAGACCCTCAAAAAACACTCCTTCAGTTGTTCAGAGCTTGCTTGGATATGTTAGATGACTATAGAAAGGAGATCTTTTATGCAGAAACATTTAAAATATGACTCCCCACCTCCATCTGAAATGTCAGGAACTTTACTGACTCTTTCTGGATAATGTATATAGGTTGGCTTTCAGTGAGCAGATACAGCAGGTATAAGGAATGTCTGACATTCCAGGTGTTTTTGGACTGCAGCTCCCACAAGTGCTAACCAGCAGAGCCAACAGTGAGGGATGGGAACTGCAGTCTGGCATCACCTGGAAGGCCACATATCCACAACCATAGAGACTTAGTGGTACATTTCTTTACACAATTCTGCTTTTTTTCTACTTTGAATCAACTGCCAGGGCAGGACCCAGCTCAGCCCTCAAGTTATTTGGGCTAAGTCCACAGTTAAAACTAGAGCAGATCCATTGAAAAGAATTGAACTTACCAGTCCCAACCTGAGAGGATCTATTGAAATGAGTGGGACTTGCATTGAAACCATAGGTGAGGTGGTGAAATCCATTGAATTTGATAGAGCTATATTAGATTTCACTCTTGGGATTTACAAAATAATCTCATGATTGCCTTCAGCAGGTTCTGTGGCCCTGAACTCCTGTTTTCAACAAAAGTAAATTCAAAAAAGAATTTCTGAAGCTACAGGCAATTTCTCTATGGTAGCATTTTAAGGTGTTTCCTGTTACTGGAGTCCTTTGATATAAATACATACATATACATTAGATATATATATATATTTGGCCTAAGATTCCCCATCATGATCTCAGAGCCTGTTGCTTTAGGCTGGTGATGGGGAATCTCTGGTCCAAAGGTTGGCCCAAAGTCAACGCTATGGCTTGATGTTTTTGAAGCGCAGTGGTATCCTTCAGTGAAATGTGTTGTGTAAGTTGCCAGTGGTGGCTTGGCTCTCCAGTTGTAAATGTCTGTTCTTGATGCGGGTGCTATGCAAGCGGTGGGTGAAAAAATGTATGGCATACAATCAACTGGCAAACATCCCCTCACATCCCCCCCTCCATACATGCAAATTTGTACTGCCAGTATGGCCAAATTCACATGTCATTTGACTTGTGTGGTCCCTGTCTCCTTGACCACTCTCATGCCATTCCAGATGATGTGTATTTCTTCTCCCACATATCTAAGCTGGGTTATATACTTACCAGCCAAGCCAATGGTGTGCACTTTGTTAAGGGATGTGCTGCCAACATGGAAAGTAACTATGGAATCCAACATAACTCCATAGGACAAGGTAGGGATGGGGAAATCTGTTAGCTTCACTTTTTTCCCACATTCAATTTTTTTAAAAAAAATCTCAAATTCTTTCCAACTCAGACAGAAAAGGGTCCACAAATTTTAGTGAATTCTTCAAACAACTAAATGGAATGGAAATCTCCATCTGCACTGCTTAAATTCAATTAGTACCATTATTATCAACACACAACCCTGGTGGCACAGTGGCTAAATGCCAGTACTGCAGCCACAACATTGTGAATTCGATCCTGCAGGGCTCCAGGTTGACTCAGTCTTTCATCCTTCCATAGGTCGGTAAAATGAGTACCCAGCTTGTTGGGGGCAATTAGCTTACACACAATAAACCACTTAGGGAGTGCTTTGAACTGATAAGCAGTATAGAAATGTAACTGCTAGTGCTATTGCATTTGGCTGCTTTGTTGATAAGAGTTAAAGATATCTGAGGAAATGAAGAGGTGGCAATCTCAATATAGCACTAATATGACTGAACCCCCAGATTTTTAAGTGTTAAACTCTCAAAGCCCCTGGGCCAGGAAAGCCAAATTGGTCAATATGGGCTTCTTGCACATTCTTTTTCCAAAAAAAAATGAAGAAATATGTGGCTTTTGGTAGACTTTTATCAAAAATGAACTGAAAGAAGATTCTCACCCATCCCTAGGGCCAGGATGCTTGAATGGCATGAGAATAATGGCAAGAGAGGCAGCAACCACAATGAAGTAATAGGTACACTGGGCCTGGACTAAGATTTGATGATAGGTGTCCTTGGAGACTGGTACAATAACTAACCTACCTGTATGCCACAGGGGCTTACGTTGATGTTCCATAATGCCTGTGTGGGAACCTACACACAGCTCTGTGAAAATGGCAGTGTATCCCTGAATCTCTACATGGCAGACATCCAAGGCCCAAGAATCCAAACTATGTGTGGCAATTATTTTGCCCAGTCCAAAAAGCCCTTCTCCTTCCCCTCTCCCCACTATATGCTGGCATTTATTTATTTTTTGAAGTATCCAACAGAAAGTCAGCAGTACAACACATATCACATCTTTGGTGTAAATTAATAATGAAGTCTTTTGTTGATTTATACAAGTTGCCCTTTACTATCCCCTTTTCTGGGTGAAAACTCTGGATGGGGTTGTGGTTATATGTTTTTTTTAATTTCCAATAAATTTTAATACTATTTTTTAGGCTGCTCAGTTTTTATTATGGTTTGAGAGTTTCCTGGATAACAGCTGGCTAACATAAGAAAAAAATCTTTCTGAAGAGGTAAAAACCTTTTTTTCAAAAGGAATGCCCAATTTTGGATGTCATGATCTTTAGCTACATTATCAGCAACCATAGTGTTTCAGGAAACTTAATATAATTTTGAAATTTCCACATGAAACTTTCAGTATTGGAAACATTTATACATTGGACACCATCCTGAGAAAATTGGAAATTCTGAAGTCCAGCTGAGATTCTTAAGATTTTGAGTATCTAATGTACACCAGAAGTAGGGACTTTGTAGCCCACCAGATGTCATTGGTCTACAGCTCCCTGACAATCTGAACTCTGTCTATCGCTGATGGGAGCTAGAGGTCAAGAACTTCTAGAGGTCCATAGATTCTCTGCCCTGCTCATACTTACACTCCAAACACTTGAGATACCAGCCCTTCTTCATTCTATGTGGAATTTAGGGTATTTTCACCACCCTGAAATGTGTATGATGGACAAAAGTTCCTATCCTAAGAGAAAGACAAGTATAAAATTCAATAAATAAACAAACAGCTTAATGAGCTTTCACATTTAGGAACTGGATACTGGGAGTAACCAATGACTATCACCTTTTTTGTACCATTTTCCAAGATCATTTTGTTGGCCAAAAGGAAGACTACCAAATTAGAAAGAACACTGGTCTAATCCAGCAAAACAATTACTACATTATGGAACAAACAACATGCTACAGTCCCAACATCACAAATATCCTAATATCACCAAGCACTAATGATAATCACATGGTGCAGTGTGTTAAGAAAATGAAATGCAAGCTTGAGAGGGCCAAACAATTTTGCTGTCTGAAGTTAAAGACAAGGTGTATTACACACAGAGAGAGATAGAGAGCTGGCTCCATTTCACGCAGAGAAACTGACAGGATTAGCTCTCCAATCTTAATTCAGCATTTGGGGATGGAGCAATGTCGTCCACTGCACCTGAATGAAGATAAACTTGGGGAGCACAGCAGACCAGCTGACACCATAAATTAGTCCCCCAACATCTAACCACCACTCCCATCCCATCAGCCCTTAACACCTGAAGTACTCCCCCTCTGGAAAAAAAATGCTAGGGCACAGAATAGGGGTGGGCCTATTCTGTTGTGACCCATGGTCTGCATATACCCACCTGGACCACGTGTGTGGCCCCCAGGTCTCCCAATTTTTTATGAAAAATGTCTCCCAAAGGTTGTGGCAAGCAATTTCTCCATGTTTTGGCCCTTTTTCCATCCGGGGAAATAGCCTGGAAGTTGACTTCCAGGAGAGTGCTCCCCTCCAAAGTTTCCTGGGAGGGGGGAAATGCTAAACCTAAACCCTAAACCACCACTGGTCATGAACTATCTGGTGCCTGAGCACCTTTAAACTTCCCCAGTGGCTTGAAGAAAACCTCTCTCACAACTTATATCTGAATTTCACCTACAGCACATGGGATATCAGCCTGCCTTACAGATTTGAAGAAAAGATTGCCAAGATAATGTGCATTAAGCTTTGAGCACTGCACAGAGGGGCTCTGGCACTGATTGTACAACTCCACAAGTAATTTAAGAAATTTAAACTCAAGCCAAAATGTCTTGTCTAAAACAGCACAATTTCCGGAATACGTAACTTGGCTCAGCCATGTTCTAATTATTGTTATTTTAAGAACTATTAAGGCACCAAAAACACTTAAGTTTAATTCTATGTAATTGGATCTCCTGCCAATCACTTCTTTTTATGACTGAGATTATCATAATTGAGATATGGCTCCTTAAAGAGTAGCAGCAGCCAAAGAAGACATTTCAAAGCAAATCAACCCTGTCACTGGGAACCTGAACCTGATCTCCAGAAGGTATTTCAGAAACACTTCTGATGCTTCCCTTAAGCAGAAGCTCTTAAACCCTGATCATTTGTTTCAGACCTGGCCACTGCCCCCTGCAAAAAAACCCCCACAACCTCTCCCACATACACACCACAATCAAAGAAACCCTAGACTTTTTCAGTGGCAAAAACAGTGAGAAGAAACATCAAAAAGAAAGCAAGAACTAGGGGGAAACCACAGAGAACCACAAGTTTTTATTGGCACAAATTTACTTTCAAATTGATCATTTTTATAGCAAAAAGGGAAAACAATCTGACACAGTAAATTAATTGAAGTATCTGATATACTGGCCACTATCTGTCCTCACCTTAACCCCTCCAGGTTAGCCTAAAAGGGGCTTCTCAGTGGAACAGTAGTCTTAAAGGTCCAGTTTGCTTTTTAGGCCAAAGTATAAATCCAGTACAAGACAGTCATAGGAGGCAGCCTCTTTCAGGACACATGGCAGATTGAATCAGATGCTGCTTTGGTTCATGTGAGTTGGTCCCACTTGTGTGATTCATCTGCGACGAAAAAGTGGGAGACAGCTCCTACTTGTGTCTTCAGGGATGTAGGCTGCAGTTCATACAGAAGGCTCCACTCACTTGGTATAGTAGATTACACTCCTTCAAGGTTACAGCTGGTCATACAGGGGGAACTACACATAGGGCAGAGAATGTGAACCTGTCTTTTCTCTCTTCTTGGTGTATCAAGTCATACAGACAGAAGGCAACATCTTCTTTGATACTTCAGCCTTCTTTATGTATGTCACCCCATTTCAGAAGTTTACCATTGAACACAGTGTTGGTTCCACTACAATCAATGTTTTCCTCAAGGCTGAATTCCTTCCTTCCACTACAATGTTATAACTATAACAGGTCATGCTGAAGAACTCTTAAAAGGAAGAAATTCTGTGGACCCATAAAGTGTTAAAAGATCCTCAATAAATGCAACTGCAAGCACAAGCACACACAACATAGGGAAACTTTTTGAACAAGATGAAGAGTTTTCTCCTTTATTAGAAAACAGAGATGGAAACTGAACTTAAAATATCCACAAGAAAGCCCATTAAACTAACCCAAGCCAGTTCCCCAGTGTGAAGGGTGCTATCTGATTCAGCCACTGCCTATTTCACAGCTGTTGTTTGTGTCAGGGCTCAACTGAACATCATTTCTCATAATGATCACTCATCCCTAGTAAGCCAGGGCAATGAATGAAGACCAGCTTAGAGAATGGCAGTACTGAACTAAAAGCAAAACAAAACAAAACTGAAGAGGAAAGCTGGGGGGTGGGGGTGGGGACTAAGAACAAAAAATAACTCCATTTCTCTAACCCAAAGAGATCTGTCTTTCTTTAAAAAAAAAAGGTGGTGTAGGAGAAGACAGCTGACAGAGGGGAGCAGTATCCAGCCTGCTGATGAGCAACAAGTATAATGGGTTGGAAGCCAAGATGCCCTTGAATGGGCAGACTCAGCCAATGTAGATACGGTGGAAGTCATTGGCCCCAAAAGCGGCATTGCACTTGGGACATTTGCGCTGCCGGGTGTCGTACCGAGTCTTCACACATTCAAAGCAGAAGACGTGGAAGCACTTAGTGAGCACAGCATCCTTCTTGCGCATGTTGCAGCAGGGGCATGTCAGGCGGGCCTTTGGAGAAGAAATTAGGTGGTTAAGAGTGAAGCAGGGAGATATGGATCGTCACGAGGCCAAATTTTCATCTCCTAGTCCATATAAGAACATATGCTAAATTCTTTACATATAAAGAGCCAGAAAACTCCAGCCTGACAAAAAATAGCCCTGCCTACACATGGAGCTCATTACAGAGTGTTTGAGCTATGCTCTTTGTAAACTGACATTCTCAAATTGACTCTCTCATTGCTGATGGAAATTCCATAGACATGCTCAACCCAAAATATTGTTGTTGTGAGCCTTCCGGTTGTTTCCAACTTATGGCAGCCCTAATACAAACTGTCATGGGGTTTTCTGAAGCCAAGAATGTGTGACATGCCCAAAGTTACCCAGGGGAATTCCATGGCCAAGCAGGTACTGAACCATAATCTCCAGGGTCATAGTCCAATGCTCAAACCACCAGAACCAAATCCATCATCCACAGGAGACTTCAGCATCAAGCCTACCTTATAATCTTTAATCTCTTCCATAAGGATTTCATCACAATTGGGAACCATGTCAGGTTTCTTGGTGGTCTCTAGCTTCCTTCGTAGCCTTGAGATATCTTCCTGCAGGTGAAATATTAGCCATTTAGGTTAGGGTTAGTTCCACCCACAACAGACCTACTAAATTAATTACTGAATGCTAAATCAGTTGCTGCTGCTGCTGCTGTCATTGCAGACTTACAGTTAACTTTCTTGGTATGATTTATTCAGAGAGGGTTTGCCACTGCTCTCCTCTGAGGCTAAGAGAGTACGACTTGTCCAAGGTCATCCACTGGCTTTCCCTGGCTGAACAGGATTCAAATCCCCAGTCCTGCACCCTAACCACTGCTCCACACTGACTAATATATATAGAAATCCCACTGATTCAATTGTTTATTCTCATTGGGATTAGCACAGTCTCTCCTCCAAGTTGCCCATAATACACTGGGAGCATATAAGATACCTGAAAAATGGTGTTATGGAGTATGCAAGATGATTTCAACTACAACTCTTGTCAGCCCCAGCAAGGATGGACAATGGCTGGGGATGATATGGCTTGCGGTCCAAAACATCTGCCACAACTGCTCACCCTTCCCTTAGATGAATTTCTACAGAAGAACTATTTTAACAGCTGCTAATGAAATGGAATTTCTGCAGGTAATATACCTCTGACAACCCAGATGTTGAAGATAAATTAACAAGGGAGGGCCCATTGCTTTTTTGCCCAGTTTATGAACTTCTTGTCAGGCTGAAAACTGAATGCTGGATGAAGACAGATCTTTGGTCTGCAAGGCAGTTTTTACACAGGTATTCATGACCAGTATTTGTTGTGAAGAAAAGCAAAAGTGGGAGATAGCTGGACGTAAGTCATGTCATGGAGACAAAGATGGCAAGGAGATAAAAAACAACAGCAACATAGCGTTGGCAAAAGACATGAAGCAGCTGAGTCACTTGATTAAACATAACAGATAGCAAAGGAAGATTGCTCAAGGTGACCAGTCAAGCACATAACTGCCCGTTAGTTACCTGGGCTCGTTTGAAGTTGAACATATCCTTCTCTTTGGTCACACTGTTCTCCACAATCTCCTCCTGGAAATCATGCAACTTTTTCTGAGCCAGCTCTAACTGAGTCCGAAGGTCATCAGCAAGCTGAGCTGCATCCATAGCCTGGAAAACAGAATAAAAATACCACTTTTTCAGCCAAGGATAGTACTGAAATGGATGTAAGCATCCATCCATGGTTCACCCTTCTCATTAAAGGACATCTGCAGGCCTCTTTTCTAGTGCTCTGCTTACAAATGTTGGTCGAGATCTGAAGCCCACTTGGGAGAAATCTTCAAAGAGAAAACCTGCCAGGGGCAGGGAATTTCCTGTGTAAATGTGACTATTCAAAATGGAAAAACTGGTGCATGTTTTAATCTGGTTTTATTTATTTTTTTTGATCATTTAATCTCTTTTTAACTTTTTTATGTTGTGATTTTTAACTATGCGTTTTTTAAATCTGTTGTAAGCTGGTTTGAGCCCTGAACTGGGAAAAGAAGATAATGACTCTTCCTAGTGATAGAGACAAGCACACATACCCCAGTTATTACTGCAGATCACAGAAGGAAGGAGCCTATACCCCCTTGCACAATACCCCTTGTACATCCAAGGAAGAAGCAGTTCTTGTAGGAAGTAGGGAGACAGAACCGTTTCCACCAACACTACCCACCAACAGCATAAGAACTCTATGAGCATACTGTCCTCCACCAGAGTGCTTACTGGATCCCAGTTTGGATCTCCAGCAGAATGAGGCAGGGGCACTCCAGGAAGTTTCTGGCAGGTCGGAAGGTTAGAGCAAAGCCACAGAGTGTTAGGTGACTGCAATTTGTACACATAGGCCACAGAGGGGACTTTGTTCCTCAGTGTCTCATTCTATGACATTTTAATGCAGTGAAAAGTACTGGGAATCTGAGAGCATTAATATTAGAGGAGGGCTATATTCAAACTTCAAACAGGCAGCATCAAGCATGCCAACAAAACTTTATTTGGCAACTAAGGATACTATTTTTCAAATCTCTCACTAAATTCAGGGAATTTCTTCTTCTTTTTTCTTCTAATGTGAAACTTCAAAAATGTGATGGTACTCCTTTGATCTTTTGTGAATCAGTGCCTTGGCTATCTTGTTTTGTGTTTGCATATCTACATCAAGACTGAGCTCTGAGAGAAAACACAGAATCAAATGGAACAAGCCACAACCAGAAAAAAAAATGATGGAGGAGAAAAGGACCTCCAACACACATGTGCACATCCATCAGAGCCTGAATGAGTTACAAGCTTTATCTCCTCCCCACAACCACCACCACCTGGAAGCTATAAAATAAATACCCAAGTCAATGCCAGATAAGCCTCCTTCTGAAAAACTCTGTCTGTCATTCACCTTGATACTGTTTCTGTGCCAACCACAGACACTTTTAGACCTTTTCCCCCTTTCTCCTAGCTTTAGTGATATCAGCAGCAGCAGCAGCAGCAGCAGAAATCTCCTCCTCCTCTTCTTCTGCTGATTGGTTTTTATAAAACACTCTTTTATGCTGTGGTAATTTACTATTTTTGTTTTTAATTTGAAGTTTTTGTAAACTGCCCTGGAACAAGGGCGGGGAGAGAATAAATCCCTTTAATAAGTTTAATAAAAATCAAGCTAACGCAGAGATATGGACACATATGAGCTATGGGCTCTGCACTCATTTCCTAAAATATTTCCTTTGCTACAGGTCCAAAGGACAAACTTTTTTCATCGTGCTTATGAGCTTCTGGAGTATTTGCCTAATTGCTAAATGCACAAAGCTGGCTGGGCTGGAGGCCCAGAAAAAACAAGATGGGTGACAATGATACTGGGAAAGGGTTGCATCCTCAAGAAATCACACCAAGAGGTATATTGACGGGTAGTGCAGAAATAGCCAGAACCAGGAACTCAAGCGTTATATGTCTGGGTTCACCCTGGCCTCCTACCTTTGTATGCCCAGTTGTTGTTAGATTACAGTTCCCATTAGCCCAAGTCAGTACAGGCACCGGTCAGGACACATAGGAACTGGAGTCCAATGACATTACAAGAGTCATGATTGGATAATCCAAGTCTACAGACAGATCATTATGTGTTGAATTACTAACAAGGGAAATCTGACCTCTGCTTATTTGAGCACCATATATTTACACCAAATCTAACACCACTTGGACTAGATCAATTGTTACTGGCTTAGAAGCCAATCCCACATCACAATCTTTTGTTTGGTTGGGACAATAGGACCAATCCAGGCCTGTTAGACTGAAGCTATTTCTAGACCAAGAAACCCCTTCACAATATTTCCAGCAGCAAGAACAATCACCCTTTCTCTCTTGACCTTCTACCCCCAACTCATTCTGCTCCCCATCTATTCTCAGTGGTTATCCACCCCAGAAGGCCTCAAACCAACTTAATTATTTTCATCTGGCTGCCTTGCTCATTACTCCTTTGAAGTTCAGCATTTCCTTTCATCCACTGCCCTTTCTGGTCTTCATCAAACTGCTCTGTCACCAGTGTTTTTCTCTCTTTCTATGCATCTACACACTCCAGAGGGTTTGCAATCTGTTTTTGTGTCCTAATTACAGAATTATTTGGGATTTTTCAGTGTTTCCCCTGGAGGAAGATCAAATAAAATAACCATCCCTCCTTATTAAGGATGAGACAAATGTTCAAAAGGACTCACACAATCACTGAAACAGGGAGAAAGAAGTCTTACAAGCGAATCTTTGTACCCATCTTTTCAGCTACAAGCAAAGTTTATTCTTCAAATGAAATCAGCATTCATTTTTAGGACAATTGTTCCCCTGCTATGCATACCCCTCCTCACTGGTTTTGCTGAGATTACACATTGCCCATTGTTGGTTTGATTATGTTGTTTTATTATGTTTTATTGCTTGACCTTATTTTATTCTCTGTCTCCTTAAAACTTGTAGAAAAGATAAAAATCTTAAAAGAAAGCCACTTTTCATTTTATTTTCATTTCTTTTTTCTTTAAAGAAATCTGTATTCCTCCTTTCCTCCAACAAGCTCAAAGCACTGTACATGGTCGCCTCCCCTCTGCCCCATTTTAAAATGACATTACCCCTGCAAGGTATATGTGACCGGGCCTGCTCCTTCCCCTCTCAGACTGGTATGGCAGCTTCTCAGTCTGAATAAAGTGCCCTGTCAACTCACACACACAGATCTCCCTTCCCCTTTCAACATCTCTTATGAGTAAAGAGTGAAGCATTTCAATGGTTAATTAGAACCTCCTTAGAGTTTTATGCTGGAGTGTTTTCTGTTTGGTACTAAACATTTGTTTGGTACTAAATATTACTCAGTTGACTCAAAATTTATAAAAATATATTGAAATCTTTATTAAAATAACAAACAGAAAAAAGAATTCCAGTTCATATACAGATCAAAGCAAATACAGTTCTTCAGACTTCTAAAGTTTCCTTAGATCTTGAAACCCTCATATAAATACCAGTTACACAAACAGCCCTTTGGCTACACAATCACCAAAGACTCAACCCTCAGATCCAGATTATACTTTCTGACCAGATTCAAAAATGGTTTGATTTCTCTTCTGCCTCTCTCTTTAGGCTTCCCTGAGAAAACAAACCCTCCCACTCAGACAGTCCCCCAGGCTGACTGAGGAACTTTATTCCAGAGTTCTCTCTGGCTGAAGGATTGCCCTTTAGAGTCCATCCTCACTGAAGATTGCCAAATAACCATCAGTGGCTTTTTATATATATTATCCTTCCAGGCCACCAACCCCTCTCTCTCACTGATGGGCTGGGTTTCTCTCTTGCAGAGCTATTCTGGTCATCTGACAACCTGTTGCTGAGTGGCTCTGGCACTCAGGATAGCTACACCCCAAGACTCTGTCAGGATACATCAGAGGGAAGAGGGCTAGGTCAAGAGATGTACGTCTAGTACAAAGAACTTTGGTAGCATGGCCACTACCATACACTTACCTTACGTTTGTTCATCTCTAGTGCCTGGGTCCGCAAGCCCAGCTCCTTTTCTCCAGTGCCAATGTTGCTCTGCAGGAGATGCTCCTTCTCCTCCAGCTTACGTACAACTTGTAACTGGGCGTCCACCTCCAAGAGGCAAAACAGAAGAAAAGAAAACCACTTAGCTTAGAAACATGCATGTTCAGCACCAATACATTTCAAGTCCTCTGCCAAGAGAATGCAAGATTCTGAGTGGCATCCAACTCTACTCTTCCCACTCACCTGTGTCTTCAAGGTGAGAACCTGGTCTGCCAGCTCCTCCTTCTCCTCCTTTAGAAGCTTGTGGATCTGGTTGGATTTGATGCGTTCTGACATGAGCTTGAAGTTGGCATCGTCCTTCTCCCTCAGCTGCTGCATCAGGCGGATGTTCTGCTCTTGCATGTCCTCGAAGGCTTGGCCCGTCACATCCATTTCGGAAAGCAGTGCCTCTTCTTCCTGCAGATTGATTGGGAAATGAGGCTGCAACTTCAGCTCCTTCCTAAGTAACAGGAAACCCCTTGAGTTCATCTTGTCTCTTTTTAAAAAAAGAA
Source organism: Ctenosaura bakeri (assembly GCA_948474755.1). Taxonomy (NCBI): domain Eukaryota; kingdom Metazoa; phylum Chordata; class Lepidosauria; order Squamata; family Iguanidae; genus Ctenosaura; species Ctenosaura bakeri. Next base: position 158,092 of record CAOLHI010002664.1, on the reverse strand, counting down.
TTCACACAAAGCCATCTGAGAAGCAGTTAGGATGGATTAAACCCATGGAAGGGATGAAATACTGCAGCTCTGAAAATGATGCAATCCATTTTTAATTTTCTTGCTCAGGAACAAACTGATGATTACATATTTAAGAAATAGGGGAGATTCCTCTAGCAGAGATGGGGAACCCAAGGCCCTGAGGCTGAATCCGGCCCACAGATGTTGTTGTTGTCTGCCTTCAAGTCATTTTCGACTTATGGCAACCCTAAGGGGTTTTCTGGAGGCTGAGAGTGTGGAGCATGCCCAAAGTCACCCAGTGGGTTTCCATGGTTGAGCAGGGAACTGACTTCTGGTCTCCAGGATTGTAATCCAATGCTCAACCACTACACTAATGGGGGTCAGGCTAGATGACCACTAGGAGTGGGAAAAGCAGTAAATTGTCTTCACAGATGCATGCAATCTTTTTCTGTGCTTGAAGAAAACAATAGAACTCTGTAAGCTGAAATGTTAAGAATGTTTTGCTCTCTCTTGCTGAGCAGAATTGTGACAATAAGTTGAAACATATCCCAGCCAAGAAGAACAGCTCATTGTTTATTGTATGAGGGAAAAACGAAACTGACGCTTCTAGTGACACATCAACTCTCTCTAAGATAACACACAGAAATGTATAAATGTTTGTGAGCCCAAATAAGGGGGGAACGGTTTCTTTTGGGAGTTATCCCAGCAGAGGCTGCCGGCCACATAAAAATCTTTTTTTCCAATCCGTAAGGTCTAATCTCTGGGTTTCTGCTTCAACACCATGCCGGCTCACCAACCCACAAATAGACACCATCACTTAGAGATTTCCCAATTCTTTGTATACTTTTCTCCTATCTTCTAAAATGTCAAAATCTCTCTCCTAAGGCTCAGTCACTGACAATATGAACATTCACCTTAAAATGCTGATTCCTTGGCCCTCCCCTTTTGCTTATAGTACCTGCCACAACTAGGATTTGGTCCCTGAGGACTTCTCTGAAATTGAACTGGGCTCTCAACCTGAAAAGAGTTTCCCCACCCAGTTCTACAATATATGAACAGTGGCACTGAGGAAGCACCATGGGATGAGTTGCCAAACCCATTACCTTATTTACAGTTCCCTTTGAACAGATGTGTGTTGTAATCATCAACAACTATACACAACTAGCGTATTTACCCGGTGCTTCCTGGGATTTTATTTTCTCATAGGTAACACTTGTTAGAAATACCTTACCTTACCATAGGAGTTAGATGCAGTTGAAATACACAGATTTGAGATCCTGCGTCCCTAATTCCCCAAACGGCTTTGTCTAGCACCTGTAACTTTTCCCCATATTCCCCAATCCCATCTGTATTCAGAGTTGTTAACATACAGAGTTTAGTTTCCTGAGAGAATACACTGCCCTCCTTGCTGCTAGGCCTCATCTCCATAGCAGCTGGTCTATTCAGAGCTCTCTGGTTGAAAATTCTAAAGGCCCCTCCCTGAACTGCCAACCCCAGGATTCCACAGAATCTTCACAGCCAGTCAATCATATGAGGTCTTCTCACTTCACAGAGCCAATCATGCAAGGTCTTTGCCTGCTTGACACAGACAAACTCACAAACAGACAAACTTTGACTTTTATATAGTAAATTTAAACATAATGACATTACATTTACTATAGTGGCACCCACTTTGTGGCATATCCTTCTACAATAATAGACATACTGCAACTCTTATTCTTAATAATCAGTTGAAAATGCAATGGTTTTCTCTACCCATCAGCCTACACCATATTTTATAGATAATGCTAATACTTTGGTTTTAAGATTTTTAGATTGTATTCTTTAGGATTGTTGTACGCTACCTTGAAATATTTGGATTTATACACCTCTTATACGTAAGCTTTACGACAAATGCACCTTACCTGCTTAGCCATAGCTAGTTTCTTCTGTAAGTATTCTATCTGTTCCTCCACTGCCCGGATCTTCCGTAGGGCATCCTCATCTGCCATTTTTTTGCTCTCTTTTTCTCCTTGTCCTCCAGTTCCTTTACTCTTTGTCTTAACTCTTCCAACTACAGAGAGGAGAATTGTGCAAGGGAAGAGAATAAGTTTTCAAATTAAGAAACTGGATTAAAAAAACAACCACTCTAGTTTAAAAAAGAACGAGGGAGAAGGTAGTGATGTGCTAAAGGGGTCGCAAGGAGTTTGATCACAGATCCCCTATCTAGAAAAGATACAGTTTCATGGAGTTGATCTGTGGCTTAAACAAAAGGGAAAATAAACTTTAGCCTAGTTTCATAACACAATAGACTTTCCATCCTACACAGAATACTTGTGTTTCACAAGAGGAAAACATTAGATCTTTGCAGCATTGGACTTTATTAAAATGTCAATGAAGGACATTTCTACACTTTTTTCATCACACTGCACTAGTTTATGATGCCAGCACTATACTAAAATACTACCCTGAACACACCCAATCTCATCTGACTTCAGAAGTTAAGCAGGACTGGGCCTCAGCAGAACTTGGATGAGGGATCACTAGGGATCTCCAAGTAGGGCTAGGAAAGAATTCTCCCCAAAATCCTGAAAAATGATTGCCTATCAGCATTTACAAAACTCTGCAAGAGAAGCCTGATTCAGTATAAAGCATCTTCTGAAGCTTCTTTGTTCCTATATCTAGGGTTTCTTATCTGACAGGGTATAAAATAATTTAAGCCATAAAATAGGCCACAGCAGATATTACTACCTCAGCTTTGGCCTTCTTCTCAGCCGCCATCAATTGAACTTTATCTCTTTGCTCCTTTGGGGCAGAACGGTACATATCCAACAGCAACTTCATTTCTTTCTGGCTTTCTTGAGCCTTCCTGAGTGGATGAAAGATACACTATCTTTCAAACGACAAAATACAATACTATTCAAATTAACAACTACTCTCCTATCACATTAGGGCTAAAATATGTTAGCAGCATCATATCTTGAGACATCATGAGTAACACTGGAGAGAAAACTGGAGAATTTCTATCCACCTATGTTATGGATCACTGAAGCCAGGCAGATCAATATTTGATTTGTTGTGACCACAACTGGATTATCCAGAGGAAGCAGTTCTCCTTCACTGAAAATTTCATCAAATTTCATTGCTCCCAGAAAAGAGAAGCTGCATCCAATTCCCCACCTCCATGACTGGCTAACAAAAACTGGCTACTTTCCCATCATGCTAAGCCATGCTTTGTACACTCTATGGTCTGTTGTTTAGCTACAAAGCATTCTGTGGATGACCAAGCAACCTAGTTTGTTTTTCCAATTTCTGGTCTGCTTTTGTCCCATCCTGTCTGTTAGCTCCCATTTCAAGATGAGCAGCTATGCCTTCCAATTGTGGTTTGAAGCTGGCTAACAAACAAAAATTTACTTGTGGAGATGCTACCGACCCAAGACAAAAATCAACAAGCCACATCCTATTTTATCATCACATCTGAACCTGGTTATTGGTGATGCACTTTTTCTCCAGCCTTACTACTTTGGGGCTGCTTTTGAAAATGAGCCAGAAGCCTGTTAACTCAGGAAATGGCTGCAAGACTGCTAACTGGGAGGGAGTGAATGATAAAAGCCCATCCCACAAGTGTTTCAACATCCTCACTAGCAACCACTTCATTTCTGAGTCCACCAATGTGCTAGTGTTAACCTTTCTGGTCCTCAGCATTTTGGGACCAGTTTAACTAAAGAGATATCTCTATATGCATGCACCAGCCCAGTCCTCCTGGCAAATTCAGGTACCTAATTTGGAACAATGCTCTTCTAAGTGAATGAACCATATAGTAGCAACTTCTCAAAGCCAAGGGCCAAACTGCAATCCCTCTCTCTTGGTATTATTTTTTCTTAGAGTAACAGTACTTTGCAAATCCAAACGAATATCACCTCAACATATCATCAAGGGAAAACTCTCCAGGAAAAAGTTGATGCCTTATCTTACTTAAGATCAGCCTTCAATTGCTTGATGAGTTCTGCTTCCTTTTTCCTTCCATCGTCATGCTTCCCTTTGTCCTTCTCTTTGACAGATTCCCTCTCCTTCTCTGATTCCTTCTGCTTTTGTTTCTCCCGTTCTCTCTCTTTTCCTTCTCCTTCTCTCGCTCTCTCTCCTTCTCCTTCTCTTTCTCCTTCTCCCGCTCCCTCTCCTTTTCCCGTCTTTCCCGCTCCCGCTCTTCTTCGTCCCGTTTTGCCTTGGTTTCGGGGGCATCCTCGGGGGGTGCCTTGGAGGCTGCACTCTGTAAGGACGGGTCATCAGGTTCCTGTTTGATTTCCGGAGGCTCCTCTTTCGTCTCCTCTGTACTGGACTGGGAGTGGAGGAGAGCACTCCCACTGCGGGAACGGGTCTGGAAGAGAAGGACAGAAGACACGTAACGTACACTGGATGCTTTTCCACAAGGAATTTTTTAAGGGCTCCTCCTGATCTTTGGCTTGACTTTTACCAAGCTCCCAGAAGAGAGCTTTTAAAAACTAAGCATACAACCTCCAAAAGAGCATGCCACTGCCCTATTTTCAAAGGATCCCCAAAATGCCCTGAATATCTAGATTGTACTTAAAATATATGTTATTAATGCAAATCATTATAAATAGTATGGTTGCCAAGCATCCTAGCTGGCTGCCAGTGAGACAGTGAACCAGGTTTAAATTGTTTTGTCTTTTAAGGTCAGCAACAGCCACAAGAGGTGAGCAAGGGATAGAGGCTGGTGGACTCCATTGGACCATGGCAGCCAAACCCCAATCCCAAATTTATATATGTTTAGGCCCCAAAATCCCCCTAGCCTGATTTCCTTTTAAAAATAAACCTATCCTGGCAATACTGCCCCCATAGCATCTAAGTGGGCATTTTTATCAAAAAAAGGAAAGCAGTATTTTAGCCTCCTGGGCAGCCCCACTTGGCCCAAAATGGCCACACGCAGGACACAGGACATATTTTCTCTATCCTTGCCTTGTATGGTTCAGGACCAAGCCTTCTAAGGGATTGCCTTCCTCCATATAGATCATCCCGGTCTGGATTCAAGCCTTTCTTTATTGTACTGCAACTTAGTAAGGCAGCGCAGTGGTTACAGTAGAGAGAAGGCCTTCTCATTAATGGTTCTTACAATGTGGAATGGTTTCCCTATTAAGATTAGGCTCCCCATGTTGGCTGTTTCCACTCCCAACTGAAGACTCCTCTCTTTGCCAAGTATTTTCCTCACCATTTTTTCTGTTACTGTTGTCTCTGATTTTCAACAAGAGGTCTTTGATGGATTTTCTTGTTTTGTTATTTTATTCTTTTGGCTATCAGTTTTTAGTGTCTCTCTCTTTTTTATTACCTGCTTTGAGATTTTTTTTTCTGAATGAAAACTTCCATAGAAACATTGTGAAATAAATAAATATTTTTAAAAAGCATACAGTCCCCACCCCTGCATATATTTCCCATCCCTTCCTGACACAAACACACTTTGAAGACCCAGCTTCACTTACATTTTTTCCCCAACATCCCCTTCATTTCTTCCCCTCCATTACCTTGCTCAAGTCAGATTGAGCCTCTCTCAGCTTCCGTTTGTATCTCAACACCTCTCCTTTCAACTGGTGGTTGTGGTTCTGGAGACTGCTGATGAGGTGGCGCATCTCACGATTAATGGGACCTACACAGAAACCACCACACACACTCAGATACATTACACAAAAAATCCTCTCCACTCTCTCTGCAAACTCAGGACTTGCCATCCTTCATCAGACTGTGAGATGGCCTACAAAGCTCCTAGCCACTGAAGATCAATAACTACTTCATACCAGAAAAACTGCAAATGAGAGCTTTCAAGAGATACCACAATCAGTGGGGTAGCAGAGCCAGAGCTAACAGGACTGAAGTGCCAAGAATTTTTGCATAAAGCCACATACTCCTCCTCCTCAGAATTCTTTCTTCTCTTTGAAGTGGGGGGAAATATACTTTTTTTCAGCAAGCAAATATTGCAGTAAGTTATCTCTGTTGCAATCCAAACTGTTTAGGGGTTGGTTTAGTCTTCAGTGGGAAAACAAGGCTCATTAGGCTGCTCAAAAGATGTGGTTCTGATGGAGATTAAACTACTTGCTGGTACAGATTAATATGACTGCTACACAGTTGGATTTGAAGTGTGACTAGAAATGCTGCCAGGTCAAGTACCAGCATTTTAAAATTCCACCACTGATCAAATTACAATGCATTGTTGCTACAGTTGACAGCACAAGCATCTTATGAAGAAAAAGGTTAGCACCTCCATACAGAACCTGGCACAAAGTACCTGCTTGTTCATTGGCTGCAAGTGTCTGCTCAAACTCAATCCGCAGCATCTCATATTCCTTGCGGACCTGTGCAAGAGTGTCTTCCAACTGGATAACCTCTGTTCGCAGTTTCTTGTGCAGGCTGACTTCATCCCGCTGGCAAGAGAAAGAGTGATGGGAAATCTGTTTTCTGCACAGAAGATATTTTATATGTGTGTAGGGTTGTTTTTTTCATACAATCATTTCTGATAACTAAACAATTTTCAATGACTTTCTTGCAATAAGGAGGAAAATGGTGAGGTTATTTGTTCATTCAGAAAAATTTACAGCCTTAGTTCAGACCTCTGATTAAACACATGGATGGTGAGGCCAGTGGGTGCCATTTATTCATGCATTCATTAGATCCTGAGGTTGCTAAAGTCAGTGGCAACTTTAACTGTGGGACAGGAGGCTGAAAGAAAATTACAAGTGCTTTTGAACAGCAAACGAACATACAGGGCTTCAGTATACTCTGAAGACTACAAGCAGCAGCTTAGTTTTTATTCCACTTCCGTACCTTCCCTGAATGCTCACAGGCTTTGGGCCAGAATAGTTAGTGATGCACTAGGCTTCTACTCATAGCAGCGATCTTTGTCCCTCTCAGACACGGAATTATAGCCTCTACAGCCTCCACTGAACAATCAGAAAAGCAACTCCACACCAGAATTGTACAACTCAGCAAGAGCAACACCATGATTCTACTAGTGGGTCCACAAAATTGCACAAATTGCTCTCTCTCATACACTCACACACACAGGAGGGAGGGAGGGAGAAAATCTGGAAATGCAAACAGATCAAACTTAGAAGATTTATTTTCTATCATTCACTGCAGAGGGGGAAAAAGAGCCCATTATTCACTCAGGCCAATTGTGCTGAGTTGGGAGGATTGCTAGATTTGTACACCAGTATGGAAATATAAAGTTGACTTAAACTGTGACAGACCACTGGTACATCATACCAAGCACTATCTACTCTGTCCAGTAGTGGCTCTCCAATGGACTCCTCTGCTACCTGAAGTCTAACTGGAGCTTTATTGTACATTGTGTTGTTACACTTACATCCCCCCTTTCTTCCGGGGAGCTCAAGGTAGCCTACATGGTCCTATCTCCACTGTTATCCTCACAAAACCCCTATGAGGGATGTTAGGCTGACAAACAGAGCAACTGGTCAAAAGTCACCCAGTGAGTTTTGGTGGGGAAAAAAAGATTCATTTGACACCTTTGAGACTAACAATATATAACAGACGAATAGTAAGACTTGCTGTTGTTGTGTACCTTTAAGGCATTTCTGACTTGTGGAAACCCTAAGGCAAATCCATTATAGGGTTTTCTTGGCAAGATTTGGTTAAGATTTTTTTTCCCCTTGCTTTTCCCTCCGAGGCTGAGAGAGTGTGATTTGCCCAAGGTCACCCAATGGGTTTCTATGGCTTGAGTGGGGATTTGAACCCCGGCCTCCAGAGCTATAGCCCAACACTCAAAACACAACACCACACTTGCTCCCTAGTAAGACTGCAATAAATCTGTTAGTCTTAAAGGTGCCACAACACATCCTTTCTCACTTCTTTTTATACTGAAACAGACAAACATGGAGATCTCTTACAGCAGTACTCCACTGAATTCCATGGCTTAGTAAGGATTTGAAGCCTGGCCTCCCAGGATCTAGTTCAATACTGCAACCCTCTTCTGGCTGTTTCATCTTACTATTGAGCTATGGTCCATTCTGTCTACTCCAAGTTCACAATCTAGCTTTCCTTTTCCATTCTGGTAGGGAACTCCGTCAGGTTTCTGAACTAGCTTCTACAGAACTTACAACACTTGCCTGCTTACCACTTGGTACCACCAATCTATGCATCTACAAGGCTACATGGAGACAGTTCTTACCCATCATGGGTAACCAGTTAAGCAGCATGCAAGGAGTCCAAGTTAACAAATCTACTTTCATTATTCTTTTACAAATCGCTGTACATTTTCCCTAAATCCCATTTGTCCTTACCTAGATTGCAAGCCACCTGGGTGGGAGCTCGGTCATTTACATCCTCTGTAGACTGCCACTACAGCACTACTGGTGCTAATTCTCCCTTAAAATTCACATCTGTACCCTTCTGGATCAAAATGAAAGGGGACAGGAACAACGGGAGGAAACCTTTACCTCAATGAGTTCCACCTGGCGCTGATGGGTACTTCGGGTGCTGTGAAGTAGTGTACGGGCCTCATCCAGCTGTGACTTCAGTTGGAGGCTCTCATTGTACAGAACAGAGAACTGGGACTGCATGCAGCGGTATTCAGGAGTTTCCTTCACCACCTCTTCCACTGCCCGTCTCAGGTCCACCTGGATGGGGCCACAGAACAGAGCTGAGCAGAAACAGGTTGCTACGTTCCAAAGGGCAGATGCTAAGACCACAGAGGCAAGCCTCAGCACAAAGCAGGCAGGAGTAAAAGTATCCTGAATCCTCCCCTACCACCCACTGCCGTCTCCCCAAGCATAATTTTGGAAGTCTCAGCTCTTAGACTAAACTGTGCACTTATTGCTTTGGTCCACATTAAATATTTTATACACAGAGCGGGCAAACTCAAGGTGTGAGGTGCAGCTGTGGATACTTAACAGTTTTGGTGGAATTTCAGAAACCAGGGTAGCTGAAACCATGTCTGGGTAGGCCAACAGAGTAAATCTAAGAAGGGCCTTCAACACTGCAAAAGCAGTGGGACCAAATGGATAGCCAGTCAATAGTTCAGGCTTTGATTACATCTCCTTTGCATATGGTGAGGATGTTTAAAGGCAGTACCCCTTCCTTGCTTTAATAAAATATAACTGCCAGTTTCAAGAAGCATTGACTGAAGTCTTGAGGAAGTCAACTGAATGAAGCTGAGTGAAATTTAATGGAGTATATGTTGTATTCTGGGTCTCACTTTACAAAGAAGAGACATATAAAACACACACTCTTTCACCATAATTTAAAATATAATTTAAATATAGTTTAAAATTTAATTTAATTTAAAATTTAAAATAATCCCCAGGTATATAACTTGCGATAACAAGGAACCATGAACCAATCCAGTACCCCATGTATTTGGGCATCCTTCATAAAATAGTGCACATGAGCACAGCCTGAAGGTATCTGAGTCAGCTACCTTGCTAAGGCTAAAGCAGTCAAGCTCTGGTGCTTTCAGTTCAAACATACATTCAGCAAATAAGGCATATACTGATTCATTCTTAGAAATAAAGATGACAAAGGAAATTCCAAGTGTCAATGGTATGCTTAAACAGCCCAGAAGGTGGCGGCATTGAACAAAAAAACTTGACCTACCTTGCTGTAGCAATTAAAATAGAACAAGATTGTAAAAACAATATTATAAGCACACATACACGCAAAATATTGTTTTCAAACAAAAGGTGTGTTATGAAGAAGCAGGATAACAAAACAATGGGAATTAACTTTGTAAAGATACCAGCAAAGTTCCACATGTACCCTTGTTGTTGCGTGCCTTCAAATCACTCCCAACTTATAGCAATCCTACACTGAATCCTACATGGGGTTTTCTGGGGCTGAAAGTGTGTGACCAAGTCACCCAGTGAACTTCCATGGCCGAGCAGGGAAATGAACCCTGGTCTCCAAAGTCACAGTCCAACACTCAGATTACTACACCACGCAGGCTCTCTACATGCACCATACTCCAGTCATTTCTAAAGTGTGTATCACGAGAGGCTTGTGAGTTCAAAACAGAGGAGTCACTGTACTGTGTGTCTATTCTGAACCTGCCTCTTTCCAGTCTTCTGCTAGTGGGTGATAATTTTGGCCCCACTGGTATGACATCTGGCCGATCACTCACCATACAGACACAAAGGAGCATCAGTGTCAGGAATTATGTGGCTGCCTTGCATGGCGAGTGACCAGAGAAGCAATCTGTAGCATCTTCCAGGCAGCGAGATGATCTCAGGCTCTGAACTGGCCCCATCTATCCAGGCCGCTCACTGTGATTTTCTGGCAGGAAGGCCTCTACGTGTCTAAGGTGGAACTTTATCTACGTCTGAGTGCCATCACTCTTCCTTGCTCTAATACCTGGTTTTGTCCTTTAATTTGTGGGTCCCCTCAGCACTTTCCTGCAAAAGCTGATTATAGCCTTGTCCTTCAAAGGGAGGCTAACTGTGGTTTCTCTGCATAAGTTCCTCCTTTAGATGGATGCAAGCGCAATCACGAGGTACATTCAAAATGACAACACACAAAGTGACAACACAGGGGAAGTGGAGCACACTTGTCACCATCACCAACATCATAATCCTCTGCAAAAATATGCCCTTTTACCCCTAGTGCCTCACACACTCGCTAGGGAGTGAGGCATCTCTCTGGGCCATTTTAGGAGAGTCTTTTTCTCGCACAAGAAATACCCCAAATTCAACTTCCAGGTCACGTCTTGTTGGAGAAAAGACTTGCCCTGGGTCTAAACAACTGTGGGTCGGGGGGGAGGATGTGGTAAAACCATTCTCCATGCCCTTCCCCAAGCCTCAATCAAGGGCAATTGTGGGCAGAATAAAATCTTTATTTCTCCCAAAACATCTGTGGGGGGGGGTAGCTGGGCTTCATCTCTTCCATCTCTACTGTATTGCCTGTAAACTCTTAGTATTATAAAAGTAATCCTTTCCAGATGTACAAATGAAATGAACCTCCAACGTTAACCCAGAAAACATAAAATAAAGCAATCCTAAGAATTTCAGAAACATTTGCTGCCTTATACCTTTAACTTCTCATTCTGAGTTGTCACTTCCTCAAGGTCCTGACGCAACTTCTCCAGCTCACTCAAGCGATTCTGGGCTAGCTCCTTATTTTCCTCCAGTTCAGCATTCATTTCCTCAAACTATCAATGACGAGAAAAACAGGAACTTGGAGTTAAACTCTCTCTTTCTATTTCCCTTGCCCAGCTATTATTGCTGCTTTCAGCTGCAACTTCTCATACAGTCTCACCATTTACCTTTCGAGCGTTGATGGTGATAGTACCGCCATAGAGACTGCTGCCTGCACCATACACCTTGTAGCCTTTTGAGTTCACCTGCAAAGATGACACTTTTTAAAAACAGAGATCTTTACACACATGACATTGAATATAATTAGAGCATCTGCTCATTAAACAAAATGCTGTTCAATCAAAGTTCTTTTCAAGGACTCTAAAACCCATCTGCCTAGTGGCAGAGGCCCAGCTCACTCCAGTCTGCCATCCTGATTTTGTGCCAAGCTATTCATTTATGTTCTATAGTAGGCCCTCCAATTTTGCAGGTTCAGCACTCACAGATTTGATTATTTTGGGTTATTCTGTTTTATTTATTTTATTTATTAATTTTTAAAAAATCTATTTTGCCCCACTATGGAAAAATATGTTCTCTCTAAGAATCTCTAGGTCAGAGCTTTCCAAACCTTTCATGTTGGTGACACACTATTTTAGATATGCATCATTTCATGACACGGTAACTGCAAACCAGAGGTTCAACTAACCTCTTATAAGAGATACAGACACAAATAACAAAATATATGGGGACACATGAAAATCTTTCATAGATTTTTAAAAATATATGATTTATAAATAATAATATACATTTCCAAGATTGTAGGTGACACACACTTCAGGTGACACACTAATGTGTTGTTACACACCATCTGTAAAGTCCAGCTCTAGGTTCTCCAGCACAATTTTATGGTTTACTTCTGCCAAAAGTAGACCAAAAAATTGTGCTGGAGGACCTAGAGATTAATAGACAAAAACTTCTCTAGGCATTGCTGGGTTCTCCAGGATGATGTCATGTCCCACTTCTTCCTGAAGCTGACCACAGAATCACACTGAAGGATCCAGATATTGCTAGGGACGTGTTCTCAGGTTTAAAAAAAAAATGCGATTTTTATTTTTATTCATACTTTTTCCACTTTCACAGGAGTCTTGCACCCCTAGCCCCTGCAAAAGTCAAAGGCTCACTGCATATTCATATTGGCATAATTACGTATTAAATTTTACGTGTATAAATTATACAATTTACTTTCACCATAAAATGATGCTCAAAGCAGCTAACTCTAACAAAATACAAACACAATCTTGATTAAAACTTGAAATAAGAGTAAATCAGTTAAGCACAGAAATAAGAACACGGGAATGAAAAACAACTGTGGTGTCAACCAGCAGCCCCCTTGCATTACTAGGTGAGCTCATTTATCCAGGAAAGCCTAGATCTATGGTAAAACAGAACTTCCAGCTCTGATTGCAGATAGATGTCTCAGAATTACACCATGGTCAATAGTACTCAAGCCACAGAGAGATTCAATTGAACTGATGGTCTCCATCCAGCTCCCAGTGTAAATCACTAGGAAATGCAATCAAAGCTGTCTCTGGCCTGGCCAAGTTAATCAGATTTTAAACAAATGAATCTCATGCTAAGTGGCTAATCAGCCACACAGTCCGTAACACAGAGACAATCAATACAAGAATGTACTACTGCACACTCACTTTTGGACATACTTTCTCAATGTTAAAATAAAAAAGAAGCTATGTTTTTTCAGAGTGCTTATTTCTGAAACAGATCCCACATTCTGTGCTTTTCTTGCAGTCCTGTAGAATTTTGTCACATATCTTGTGACATATCACTGACTTATATTAAGTAAAAAGTATGGCAAAATGTTCTTTCAAGAACATAACAGCTCTGAATACCTATGTCACAACCATTCCAACGGGAGAAAGATGCACAATGACACTACTTCTGACTCAACTGGATTTATCCCATTCATCCACTCCCTGGCCATGATTTTGCTCTTGGAGTTCATTACTTCAGTCTCTCTCTTTTTTTCCTTCTTTCCTTTTTCATTTTTAAGCCAAGTATTTTAAAATTTTGTTTTGTTACTTGTCCTTGCAGGCTCGTTTGCTTTACAATTCTCATTTTTAAAATGGTACAGTCTTCAGAAGAAACTGCTGCACTTTTATGAGTATTACCAGCAGGTTAGGGGGATGCTTATCAAAAACTGGAATGCAAATCTAAAACCAAATAAAAGTCCAGTCTTTTTATACATCTTTTCCTTCTGATAAAGCCCTTCCAATATTTTCCAGTGTTGCTAGAATCCTCAGACATCCGCCAAGAGCTCCAGTGCTTACTCGTTCTAGGACGTCCGCCAGGTGCCTGTTGAGCCGTTGTTCCCGCTTACGGATTTTGTCGATGTCCCACTGCAAGTCATCAATCATAGTCTCCAACACCGATACACGAGACTCTGCTGCCTCTACTTTCCCTTGCAGTTTGGAAAACTGCAGCAAAAGAAAGAGAACAGGAAGGACACAAGAAATATGGCTCAATTACATTCATCACAACTGCGCACAGAACAATTACCTAATCCTGATTTGCTGCTCATCATCCAGCTACTTTTTTGTTTGTTTGTTTTCACTTGGAGACTATGAGTTCACTGCATGTCAGTAAGATCATTTCTGCACGAGACTGTTATAGCGCTATGATTCCACTTTCCTTTTTTTTAATTATTTTTTATTTTATCCAACAACAATAAATAATAAAACATCTGTTCAGAAAAGAAAACAAACATTTGTACTGTTTTCATTACATAACACATTCTGTATGTACATTTTTTACATTTTGTTCTTTGGAATCCATAAGTTGCATTTAACTTACCTTCTATAAATTATTCGATTCCACTTTCAACATCCTATGGAATCCTGGGGTTTACAGTTTAGGGAGGAGCTGGCCAGCCCCTCCTTAAACTGCAAACCCCAGCATTCCATAGGATGTTGAAAGTGGAATTATAGTGCTGTAACAGTCTTGTGTGGAAATGGCCTGATATTAGCCTGAGTTCCACAAAGAGAGGGTTTTTTTCCCCATCTGGTTAACAATATTTTCTCTTACTTCTCTATTCTATTGCACCTGTGCCTTCCAGTACAAATTCCCTCTCCTCCATACTAGAATAATTCAAAGCTAAAAAATATACAGAACTTCACAACCAAAATGGTTTAATTTTCCTCAGACAAGAGTGCCAATCACATCTGTGAGATGAACTTCATAGCCTAAGTTGCCACCATCACATATTTAAAAAAGGTCATGGCTGAAGGCCTGTTTGCAATCATAGTCTAGAAGTATACTAAATTTCAGCTTCCTATCTTGTGAGGAAGTATCCTAATAACTTCTGTGTTATAGAAACCATAACCCAGAATTGGCCAGTCATTCATCCAGAGTCAGAAGAAGCTAAAAGCAGCAAAAATGACAAAAACAGAAATACCCAAAGCTAGCTATCCATTCATTAGATAAACAAAATTTATTTAAAATGATTATTAAAATTTATTAAAATTAAGTACTTAAAAAAAAAACCAGCACTAAACACTTAAGAGGTAAGCACCAGCACCTTGAAATATAGCCAAGAACAAACTGGAAGCCAGAGCAATTGGAACAGACACAGTGTAGCATGGTTAACAAAGTGCACACTAGATAGTGATCTGGATTCTGCATTTTACACTAGCTGCCTTTTCAGAAGACTTTTCAGGAGCAGCTCCAGCTGGAGCTCAATGCAGTAAGCTATGTAAGAGAAAATTAGGGGATGGACAACAGCACAGGTTTCCCACTCCTGATCTATTAGTAGGTTGCCACAACAGTGGCACTGCCTCCCACCTCCTTCATTTCCTGGTTCCTGATACACCATCTAACCCCAGACTCCTCAAATTACCAGCTCTTCCTATTGCTTTGCAGCTAGCCTCAAACACAAGTTCCATTCCCAGAAGGAAAGACATGTAAAGCCTTTCTATTAATTAAAAATACTACAGTAGGTTCCACAGGTGCTAATTCCAAGCCTCACTTTCATTCAGCTTCAAATTCACCATTACCTTCTCTTCCCTACTCAGAAGCCCCTAGTCTTTCTCTGACTCCACATTAAGAACAAACCATGAGGCATGCACACCAGAGAACCACTGTAGGTTTCAGTCACTGTGTGGACTCTTGCAAGGTGAACACTCAGCTTAAGTGCCGCAGCTCACTGTCTGCATACATACTGCCCCATCTCATTCTTGGTCTAATTAAAACACTGACACAAACACACACATTCAGCAATACCAGTTGGTGTCAAAAAAAAAAAAAACAGCCCTAGAACTCAGGTGGCCACAAGATTTCTGTTCCTGTGCTTCCGCATCCTTTCCTTGTACCTCTTGAGACATGGTGCGGTGTTTTTCCTGAAGCAAATCAGCCAGTTCCTGAAGCCGCCTGTTCTCACTTGCTAGGTAAGAATTCAGCTCTTGGACAGCTTCCTCCATCAGAGAAACATCTAAAGGAAGAAAAGAATGTGAAATGTCACTGTTAATATTTGGAGCTAGTAGTCCTACATATGTTCTAACTAAATACAGCACTGGCTAAGCAATTCAATGACTTTAATATCCCTCTGTTTTTCTCGTTTTGTTCTGTATTTCAAAATCAAGTGTCTAGCCCTTTAGACTTTAAAAGTGTGGGAATAAAGCACAGCAATCTTTCCTTCACTAAAATCCAATTTCAAGTTGCTGTATGTTTTTAAAAGTTAATTAATAATTTGAAAAAAGGGCTTCAGCATACACAGTTTTGGCATACTCAGACATGAGGGCAAGATTGTGCACAATTCAAATTTTTAATAAAAGTGAATCTAGCTCTTGATCTAGTCCAGGACTGAAGACAACATGGAGAAAAGAGAGCTACCACACAAAAGCAGTCCCAGAACAGTATTAGGCCTTGATGATACCTAGCACTTATCAACAAACATTGCAGCAGAGAAGGCTGGAGTAAAACCAATCAGAATGAGGGGAAGTTAGCAGACTGACTTTTCAACAAAACACCAGTTGGCAAAAAGAATGGCTGCAATTCCAACAGCTGTGACAATTCCTAACAGTACAATATGAAGGCTGATGTTCTACTGTGGGAACTATGCGTATAAGGCAGGAACTGGGAAACCTACATCCTTCCAGCAAATCCATCAGACCAAGTCAGCATGGCTGGAATGAAAACTGCAGTCTAGAATTATTTTTAATCTACAAATTCCCCACTACTGGCATATGCCAATGAGGAAACAACAACATATTTCATCTGTACTTTTCATTAACTGTAAAGCATGACTGCAAAAGGACCAAGTATTTCTGATCACAATTTATCTGCCAGGTCAACTTCAAGATGAATATACTAACAATGGTCTAATCCCAAGGGGAATTACACCATATAGCCAAAAAAGGCTCCTAACACACAAATCTTTTAAACACTGGAAGTAGAATGTCCCCAAGTTTAGCCTCAATGGGACTGTGGTACATGCCATACCTCCACTGTTCAGCTTCTGGGACAGGACATCCACTCTCTCCTGAAGTTTATCATACATGGTCACAATCTGAGTTACTGCCCGGCGGGAAGATTCCACACGTTCTTGCAGCTGTGATTCCATCTCTTCACTGGTGCTGCTGGCCAAAGTAGCCAGAAAGGAGAATGCAGGCTCAAATATCTCACCTAGCAAAGACAAGAACAAGTCATGCTTTACAGTTAATGGAAAGGAACAGATGAAATATGTTGCAAGAACAATGCCATGACAGCACACAACCCCAGTCTCCCAAGAAAGTGAATAACAACTTGCTGTCCTTTTAAGAAACCCAAAACTGGCTACCTGATCTGGCCTCCTCACTCTCTCCCATGTCTTGATGTTTTAATATGGTAACTTATTCCATCATTTTTAATTCTTTTATTACTATTTTTAATTCATGCACCTTGTTTTAATTCACGTTGGGGGCCACAGTGGCTTCCGTTTGGGAGAAAGGTGAGATATATATTAAGTAAATAAATAAATACAGCCAGATCACGGGAGAAAGTATATGCTAACCACAAAGCAGCCACACCAAGGCACCTCACCTCGCTCCCTCTCATCTTTGCGCTCCTGGTTGCTGTCTGAATCAGGCTCAGGTTCTGGCACCACCAGGGCTTTACGTTCTGAGAGAAGGTCTCCAAGGCCTTGGTCCAAGTCATAGCGTTTCAAAATGATGCGGATATTCTCATCAAACTGAAGAGAGTGAACAAAGAGACCTGCGCTTATTTTTTAAGAAGACTGGAATAAACAAAGGAATGAAACTTTATTTATGTACGTATTAGTTATGTCAATATCCCACTTTTCCACCAAAGGGCTCCAGATTTTGTGCATGGCTCTCCTCTTTCCTGTTTTACCTTTCCAACATCCCTGTGAGGTAGGTCAGTCAGGACCACAGAGTATGTGACTAGCCCAAGGATACCCACTAACTTGCACAGATTTCCCAGGTCCCAGTCCAATGCTCTCTAATCACCACACTGTCTCTCAGCTTCAAGAGGAAGTAAGCAACAGACCTGACTCCAGTAGCGATTGACAATCAGCAGTGAAGCATCATCAGTGGCCTGTCGTCGTTCCAACTTTTCAATGTGTTCTCGTAGCTCATCCTCAATAGCTTGTCGCTGGTCCAGCATCTCTGCCAGCTTTCGGTTCTTGGTCTGGAGGGTACGAATGTCTAATTCTTCCTGAAACCACACCAATGTCAACAAAGGCCCATCTCAGATCTCATTCTAAGATGATAAACTAATATCTGGGCTATACCACAGCAGATTACAGCAGGGAAGGGTAATCATTAAGATAAAGAAGATGACAGGGCAAAAAGAAATACAAACCGTTGAGGAGACACCCCCAAGCTTAATGGTCTCTACAGTTGTCCCAGAGTCCTCAACGCCAGCTTTCTTTTCTGGAGGCCCTGAGGGACTGGATTCCGCAGCTGCCCGTTTGTTCCCAATCCCGGACATTATAGCTACAGGCGGAGAGTCCCACCTCTCCAAGCTTTTCCTGAAATAAGAAGAACTTTGTTTGTTTGCTTATTTCTCTGTTTCATTATACAGAAGGCCTTTAACAAGCAAAAAGGGACATAAAAGAAACAGAATTTGCACAAGTCATATTGGAGTTTCTGTGTAAAACAGAAAATAACTATTGCCACTGCAGTTCTGAAATCCACGAAAGGGACCTTCAGATCTCTGGTTGCTTAGGTCATTTGTCTCAGCAGCTGCGAATGCCAGAGATCAGGCCTGATAAAATACCTTTTTTTCATTACTATTTTTGTAAAATCAAAAGAAACAGATGAGAGTTCCATCAAACCATAAGCCACAGACTTACGGCAGCCTGAACAAACATGGAACATAACCAGCAAAACACACAGCAGGGCCCAAAACAGAGCTGTCATCCCCTCGGCAGAAGGGTGCACATGTTTTATACAACGAGGCCTCATCCTCTGAAGCAAGGCTCAGCCAAAAGTAACAGATCCTCAGTTCAACTGTAGACTAACGGCACAGTCTACGATGTTTTCGCACTGGATGAAATCTTGTTGGACTAAACCTTAAAACAGAACTTCTATCAGAGAAAAGACGGCTTATTCAGCTATTTCCATAAAATCTGGAGAGATTTTTAGGAACACAACATAGTAGCTGCCTGATCTCTCAATGTTTCCATTTTCCCTGCCCTCTTACCTGCCTGTAAGTCGCCTGAGGAGATTATGTTTCTCTGAACAAACAAATAAATGCTTCCATTTTCCCTACCCTCTTACCTGCCTGTAAGTAGCCTGAGGAGGTTATGTTTCTCTGAACAAACAAATAAATGCTTCCATTTTCCCTGCCCTCTTACCTGCCTGTAAGTTGCCTGAGGGGATTATGTTTCTCTGAACAAACAAATAAAGGCTTCCATTTTCCCTACCCTCTTACCTGCCTGTAAGTCGCCTGAGGGGATTATGTTTCACTGAACAAACAAATAAATGCTTCCATTTTCCCTACCCTCTTACCTGCCTGTAAGTCGCCTGAGGGGATTATGTTTCTCTGAACAAACAAATAAATGCTTCCATTTTCCCTACCCTCTTACCTGCCTGTAAGTCGCCTGAGGGGATTATGTTTCTCTGAACAAACAAATAAATGCTTCCATTTTCCCTGCCCTCTTACCTGCCTGTAAGTCGCCTGAGGGGATTATGTTTCTCTGAACAAACAAATAAATGCTTCCATTTTCCCTGCCCTCTTACCTGCCTGTAAGTCGCCTGAGGGGATTATGTTTCTCTGAACAAACAAATAAATGCTTCCATTTTCCCTGCCCTCTTACCTGCCTGTAAGTCGCCTGAGGGGATTATGTTTCTCTGAACAAACAAATAAAGGCTTCCATTTTCCCTGCCCTCTTACCTGCCTGTAAGTCGCCTGAGGGGATTATGTTTCTCTGAACAAACAAATAAAGGCTTCCATTTTCCCTGCCCTCTTACCTGCCTGTAAGTCGCCTGAGGGGATTATGTTTCTCTGAACAAACAAATAAAGGCTTCCATTTTCCCTACCCTCTTACCTGCCTGTAAGTCGCCTGAGGGGATTATGTTTCTCTGAACAAACAAATAAATGCTTCCATTTTCCCTACCCTCTTACCTGCCTGTAAGTCGCCTGAGGGGATTATGTTTCTCTGAACAAACAAATAAATGCTTCCATTTTCCCTACCCTCTTACCTGCCTGTAAGTCGCCTGAGGGATTATGTTTCTCTGAACAAACAAATAAATGCTTCCATTTTCCCTCCCTCTTACCTGCCTGTAAGTGCTGAGGGGTTATGTTTCTCTGAACAAACAAATAAATGCTTCCATTTCCCTGCCCTCTTACCTGCCTGTAAGTGCCTGAGGGATTATGTTTTCTAACAAACAAATAAAGCTTCCATTCCCTCCCTCTTACCTGCCTGTAAGTCGCCTGAGGGGATTATGTTCCTGAACAAACAAATAAAGCTCATTTCTCCCTCTTACCTGCCTGTAAGTCGCCTGAGGGGATTATGTTTCTCTGAACAAACAAATAAATGCTTCCATTCCTACCCTCTTACCTGCCTGTAAGTCGCCTGGGGATTATGTTTCTCGCAAACAAATAAATGCTTCCATTTTCCCTGCCCTCTTCCTGCCTGTAATGCCTGAGGGATTATGTTTCTCTGAACAAACAAATAAATGCTTCCATTTTCCTGCCCTCTTACCTGCCTGTAAGTCGCCTGAGGGGATTATGTTTCTCAACAAACAAATAAATGCTTCCATTTTCCCTGCCCTCTTACCTGCCTGTAAGTCGCCTGAGGGGATTATGTTTCTGAACAAACAAATAAAGCTTCCATTTTCCCTCCCTCTTACCTGCCTGTAAGTCGCCTGAGGGGATGTCTGAACAAACAAATAAAGCTTCCATTTTCCTGCCCTCTTACCTGCCTGTAAGTCGCCTGAGGGGATTATGTTCTGAACAAACAAATAAAGCTTCCATTCCCTCCCTCTTACCTGCCTGTAAGTTAATTGTTTCTCTACAAACAAATAAAGCTTCCTTTCTCCCTCTTACCTGCCTGTAATCGCCTAGGGGATTATGTTTTCTGAAAAAAAAAAATGTTTTTTCCCTACCCTCTTACCGCCTTAAGGCCTGAGGGGATTATGTTTCTTGAAAAACAAATAAATGCTCCATTTTCCCTACCCTCTACCTGCCTGTAAGTCGCCGAGGGGATTATTTCTGAACAAAAAAAAATGTTCCATTCCCTCCCCTTACCGCCTGAAGTCGCCGAGGGATTTGTTTCTGACAAACAAATAAAGCTTCATTTTCCCTACCCTCTTACCTGCCGTAAGTCGCCTGAGGATTTGTTTCTCTAACAAACAAATAAATGCTTCCATTTCCCTCCTCTTACCTGCCTGTAAGTCGCCTGAGGGGATTATGTTCTGAACAAACAAATAAATGCTTCCATTTTCCCTGCCCTCTTACCTGCCTGTAAGTGCCTGAGGGGATTATGTTTCTCTGAACAAACAAATAAAGCTTCCATTTTCCCTGCCCTCTTACCTGCCTGTAAGTTGCCTGAGGGGATTATGTTTCTCTGAACAAACAAATAAATGCTTCCATTTTCCCTCCCTCTTACCTGCCTGTAAGTCGCCTGAGGGGATTATGTTTCTCTGAACAAACAAATAAATGCTTCCATTTTCCCTCCCTCTTACCTGCCTGTAAGTGCCTGAGGGGATTATGTTTCTCTGAACAAACAAATAAATGCTTCCATTTTCCCTCCCTCTTACCTGCCTGTAAGTCGCCTGAGGGGATTATGTTTCTGAACAAACAAATAAATGCTTCCATTTTCCCTCCCTCTTACCTGCCTGTAAGTCGCCTGAGGGGATTATGTTTCTCTGAACAAACAAATAAATGCTTCCATTTTCCCTCCCTCTTACCTGCCTGTAAGTCGCCTGAGGGGATTATGTTTCTTGAACAAACAAATAAATGCTTCATTTTCCCTCCCTCTTACCTGCCTGTAAGTCGCCTGAGGGGATTATGTTTCTCTGAACAAACAAATAAAGGCTTCCATTTTCCCTCCCTCTTACCTGCCTGTAATCGCCTGAGGGGATTATGTTTCTCTGAACAAACAAATAAAGGCTTCCATTTTCCCTGCCCTCTTACCTGCCTGTAATCGCCTGAGGGGATTATGTTTCTCTGAACAAACAAATAAAGGCTTCCATTTTCCCTCCCTCTTACCTGCCTGTAAGTCGCCTGAGGGGATTATGTTTCTCTGAACAAACAAATAAATGCTTCCATTTTCCCTCCCTCTTACCTGCCTGTAAGTCGCCTGAGGGGATTATGTTTCTCTGAACAAACAAATAAAGCTTCCATTTTCCCTACCCTCTTACCTGCCTGTAAGTGCCTGAGGGGATTATGTTTCTCTGAACAAACAAATAAGCTTCCATTTTCCCTACCCTCTTACCTGCCTGTAAGTCGCCTGAGGGGATTATGTTTCTTGAACAAACAAATAAATGCTTCCATTTTCCCTCCCTCTTACCTGCCTGTAAGTCGCCTGAGGGGATTATGTTTCTGAACAAACAAATAAATGCTTCCATTTCCCTCCCTCTTACCTGCCTGTAAGTGCCTGAGGGGATTATGTTTCTCTGAACAAACAAATAAATGCTTCCATTTTCCCTCCCTCTTACCTGCCTGTAAGTGCCTGAGGGGATTATGTTTCTCTGAACAAACAAATAAATGCTTCCATTTTCCCTCCCTCTTACCTGCCTGTAAGTCGCCTGAGGGGATTAGTTTCTGAACAAACAAATAAATGCTTCCATTTTCCCTACCCTCTTACCTGCCTGTAAGTCGCCTGAGGGGATTATGTTTCTCTGAACAAACAAATAAATGCTTCCATTTTCCCTCCCTCTTACCTGCCTGTAAGTCGCCTGAGGGGATTATGTTTCTCTGAACAAACAAATAAATGCTTCCATTTTCCCTCCCTCTTACCTGCCTGTAAGTCGCCTGAGGGATTATGTTTCTCTGAACAAACAAATAAAGCTTCCATTTTCCCTCCCTCTTACCTGCCTGTAAGTCGCCTGAGGGGATTATGTTCTCTGAACAAACAAATAAAGCTTCCATTTTCCCTGCCCTCTTACCTGCCTGTAAGTCGCCTGAGGGGATTATGTTTCTTGAACAAACAAATAAAGGCTTCCATTTTCCCTGCCCTCTTACCTGCCTGTAAGTCGCCTGAGGGGATTATGTTTCTCTGAACAAACAAATAAAGGCTTCCATTTTCCCTCCCTCTTACCTGCCTGTAAGTCGCCTGAGGGGATTATTTTCCTGAACAAACAAATAAATGCTTCCATTTCCCTCCCTCTTACCTGCCTGTAAGCCAGGGGATTATGTTTCTTGAAAAACAAATAAATGCTCCATTTTCCCTTCCCTCTTACCTGCCTGAATGCCGAGGGGATTATTTCTCTGAACAAAAAAAAATGTTCCATCCCTACCCCTTACCGCCTGAGTCGCCAGGGGATATGTTTCTCGACAAACAAATAAAGCTTCCTTTTCCCTACCCTCTTACCTGCCGTAAGTCGCCTGAGATTTGTTTCCTAACAAACAAAAAAGCTCTTTTCCCTATTTCCTTAATCTGGGGATATTTTTGAACAAACAAATAAATGTTCCATTTTCCCTCCCTCTTACCTGCCTGTAAGTCGCCTGAGGGATTATGTTTCTCTGAACAAACAAATAAATGCTTCCATTTTCCCTACCCTCTTACCTGCCTGTAAGTGCCTAGGGGTTATGTTTCTGAACAAACAAATAAATGCTTCCATTTTCCCTCCCTCTTACCTGCCTGTAAGTTGCCTGAGGGGATTATGTTTCTCTGAACAAACAAATAAAGCTTCCATTTTCCTCCCTCTTACCTGCCTGTAAGTCGCCTGAGGGGATTATGTTTCCTGAACAAACAAATAAATGCTTCCATTTTCCCTACCCTCTTACCTGCCTGTAAGTCGCCTGAGGGGATTATGTTTCTCTGAACAAACAAATAAATGCTTCATTTTCCCTACCCTCTTACCTGCCTGTAAGTCGCCTGAGGGGATTATGTTTCTCTGAACAAACAAATAAATGCTTCCATTTTCCCTCCCTCTTACCTGCCTGTAAGTCGCCTGAGGGGATTATGTTTCTCTGAACAAACAAATAAAGCTTCCATTTTCCCTCCCTCTTACCTGCCTGTAAGTCGCCTGAGGGGATTATGTTTCTCTAACAAACAAATAAATGCTTCCATTTTCCCTCCCTCTTACCTGCCTGTAAGTCGCCTGAGGGGATTATGTTTTCTGAACAAACAAATAAAGGCTTCCATTTTCCCTCCCTCTTACCTGCCTGTCGCCTGAGGGGATTATGTTTCTCTGAACAAACAAATAAAGGCTTCCATTTTCCCTGCCCTCTTACCTGCCTGTAAGTCGCCTGAGGGGATTAGTTTCTCTGAACAAACAAATAAAGGCTTCCATTTTCCCTGCCCTCTTACCTGCCTGTAAGTCGCCTGAGGGGATTATGTTTCTCTGAACAAACAAATAAATGCTTCCATTTTCCCTCCCTCTTACCTGCCTGTAAGTCGCCTGAGGGGATTATGTTTCTCTGAACAAACAAATAAAGCTTCCATTTTCCCTACCCTCTTACCTGCCTGTAAGTGCCTGAGGGGATTATGTTTCTCTAACAAACAAATAAATGCTTCCATTTTCCTACCCTCTTACCTGCCTGTAGTCGCCTGAGGCATTATGTTTCTTGAACCAAACAAATAAATGCTTCCATTTTCCCTCCCTCTTACCTGCCTGTAAGTCGCCTGAGGGGATTATGTTTCTCTGAACAAACAAATAAATGCTTCCATTTTCCCTGCCCTCTTACCTGCCTGTAGTCGCCTGAGGATTATGTTTCTCTGAACAAACAAATAAATGCTTCCATTTTCCCTGCCCTCTTACCTGCCTGTAAGTCGCCTGAGGGGATTATGTTTCTCTGAACAAACAAATAAATGCTTCCATTTTCCCTCCCTCTTACCTGCCTGTAAGTCGCCTGAGGGGATTATGTTTCTCTGAACAAACAAATAAAGGCTTCCATTTTCCCTACCCTTACCTGCCTGTAAGTCCCTAGGGGATTATTTCCTGAACAAACAAAAAATGTTCCATTTTCCCTACCCTTACCTGCCTGTAAGTCGCCTGAGGGGATTATGTTTCTGAACAAACAAATAAATGCTTCCATTTTCCCTTCCCTTTACCTGCCTGTAAGTCGCCTAGGGGATTATGTTTCTCTGAACAAACAAATAAATGCTTCCATTTTCCCTCCCTCTTACCTGCCTGTAAGTCGCCTGAGGATTATGTTTCCTGAACAAACAAATAAATGCTTCCATTTTCCCTCCCTCTTACCTGCCTGTAAGTCGCCTGAGGGGATTATGTTTCTCTGAAGAAACAAATAAATGCTTCCATTTTCCCTGCCCTCTTACCTGCCTGTAAGTCGCCTAGGGGATTAGGGTTTTCTCTGAACAAACAAATAAATGCTTCCATTTTCCCTCCCCTTACCTGCCTGTAAGTCGCCTGAGGGGATTATGTTTCTCTGAACAAACAAATAAATGCTTCCATTTTCCCTACCCTCTTACCTGCCTGTAAGTCGCCTGAGGGGATTATGTTTCTCTGAACAAACAAATAAAGCTTCCATTTTCCCTCCCTCTTACCTGCCTGTAATCGCCTGAGGGGATTATGTTTCTCTGAACAAACAAATAAAGCTTCCATTTTCCCTTCCCTCTTACCTGCCTGTAAGTCGCCTAGGGGATTATGTTCTCTGAACAAACAAATAAATGCTTCCATTTTCCCTACCCTCTTACCTGCCTGTAAGTCGCCTGAGGGGATTATGTTTCTCTGAACAAACAAATAAATGCTTCCATTTTCCCTACCCTCTTACCTGCCTGTAAGTCGCCTGAGGGGATTATGTTTCTCTGAACAAACAAATAAATGCTTCCATTTTCCCTACCCTCTTACCTGCCTGTAAGTCGCCTGAGGGGATTATGTTTCTCTGAACAAACAAATAAATGCTTCCATTTTCCCTACCCTCTTACCTGCCTGTAAGTCGCCTGAGGGGATTAAGTTTCTCTGAACAAACAAATAAATGCTTCCATTTTCCCTACCCTCTTACCTGCCTGTAAGTCGCCTGAGGGGATTAAGTTTCTCTGAACAAACAAATAAATGCTTCCATTTTCCCTACCCTCTTACCTGCCTGTAAGTCGCCTGAGGAGGTTATGTTTCTCTGAACAAACAAATAAACAAACAGGGCAGGTATGGCCCTCCAGATGATGTCCGCATCATCCTCCCCGCTTGGAAATGTTCGCCATGGCTATGGGAGCTGCAACTGAGCGATACTGGGAAAGCTGCCACCACGACCACCACCCAGCTTAGCTCCAATGGTGGTTTTGTTTCCATGAGTGGAAGGGAATTCTGCACATGCTTAAAGGCACTCTGCCCAGAAGCAAGAAGAAATTACCCAACTCAATGTGCAGGGCGATCATAACTCACTGTCACCCAAGGCCCCGCTGCCCCCTTATCTTCCCTACACGCCACCTCTCCCACCTCCCCCAGCCCACGGCAAGGCCTTCATGCCCGTGTCCTCCTGTCTTCAGACCGGTCCCCAGGGCAACGACGGCAGCCTAAGGAGCCCCGTCCCGCCCCTCCCATCCCTTCCCGGGCCCATGACGAGCGCCCCCTCCTCTGTGCAGACCCACCGCCAGCGACCCAAGCGAATCCCCGGCCTTCGTCTATGCCAGGCGGAAAGAGTCCTCCGCCGACGACAACAGCCGTCCAACCAATCCCGTCTCGTTCCTTCTTTCCTTTCGAACCCCCTCCTCCTTATGCCCTCAGTCAAAATGGCTGGCGGCCGTGCGCCATAGCTCTAGAAAATTTTAGACAGACACACCATGTCCAACTTCCGAGTCGAGTTGGAAGTTTCTATGGGCGCACAAGTGCGAAGGGTGCGAGGCGTGAAGCTTCTGAGCGGAGGGCGGGAGTTGGGGACAGATTGCACCACACTGCCCTTTGTTGAGGTATATTCTGTGTAAGGGGTTTCTGGTTAGAAATCCGAACCAGTTCTGAGTGAAGGAACGAGGATGAGGGGGAGAAATGGGTAATTTCTAACGAAGCGTGTTAAAGCAGGCCTGAAAAATGGAGAGTCAAGGCTCCCGTGATTTTTGGCTTGGTATGTGCTTTAAGGCAAGGGTGGGGATTTCCCACAATGACCTGTTTTACAGGTGTGTAAGCTAAGCAGGGTCAGCCCTGGATAGCCCTTGGATGGGAGGCCGCCAACAAATACCAGGCACTGTAGGCTACATTTCAGAGGAAGGAACTGGCAAGACCACCTCTTGAGTCTCCCTTGCCTAAGAAAACCCTATGAAATTCTTGGGGTCACCATAAGTCAATAGGCAACTTGAAGGCACATAGGCACATGTGGGCAACCTCTGACCTTCAAGAAGTTTGTATCACAATTCATTGTCCCTCAACATCTGGCCACACTGGCTTGGGCCGATGGGAGTTGTAGTTCTTCGTCACTGGAGTTCTTTAAACAGGTTGGATGGGCATATTTCAGGAGTGTGGAGGTTGGTCTAGATGACCTTTGTGGTACCTTAGAAATCTATGATTCTATAACCATGTGGAGGATCAGAAATTCCTCAAGCAGAGGAATATAGTCTTGGGGGATGGATAACATAAAATTGATAATAAAGGCTGCCTCAATCTACCTTATATGCACTTACTTGGGAGTAAGCTATGCTGACCACATGGAGGGCATTTCCAAGTACACACTGTGTTTGTATGGCTCCTCATATTTGGGGTCATTTCAGGGACAATGGGTGGGAAAAGTAATTTGCCCTCTCCCTTGCAAGGACCTGCAAGTAAGCAAAAGTAATAAAAAACTGCCTACCTGCTTGCCTAGGTTGAATCTCCTGATCTTAAAGTAGTTCTGAGGTCACTGACTTACTTCCCATTAGTGGAAGCAAACTCTGCGCGTGCTTAAAGGCACTCTATCCAGGATACTAAAACTGGGTGAAGGAGTGATCAAAACTACTCGGTGGCACTGGGTGAAGGAGTGATCAAAACTACTCGGTGGCACTGGGTGAAGGAGGAGATACAAAACTACTGGGAGGCATGCCAATAATGAAAGTCACTCCTTACCTTTAGAGGAAAACAGCAAGACATTCAGATAAATGAGGAAACAGAGGAAGAAACATTTTGATGGCTGAAAAGACTTGCAGAGAAAGAGGCCACTTCCACACTAGACTGTTATAGTGCTATTATCCCACTTTCAACATCCTATGGAATCCTGGGGTTCGTAGTTTAGGGAGGGGCCTCTGGCCAGGAAATGGCCAGAATTTTATATTTCCCAGGAAACCGCTGTGTTGCAATCAAATGTGTGTCCCTTCTCTCCCTTTCAAATTATTGTTTAGGAATCAGAAAACCACCAGAGAGCTTCGGCTCCACCTCTAACCGGCAGTGTCATCAGGTAGCTACAGTGCAGGGCTTGCCTACCTTATCATAGGCGGGCTTGCCTACCTTATCATAGGCCATTTCCGCACTGGCCTGTTATAGCGCGATGATTCCACTTTCAACATCCTCTGGAATCCTGGGGTTTGCAGTTTCGGGAGGGGCCGGCTGGCCTCTCCCGAAACTGCAAACCCCAGGATTCCAGAGGATGTTGAAAGTGGAATCATCGCGCTATAACAGGCTAGTGCGGAAATGGCCATAGAATCACAGAGTTGGAAGAGACCCTGGGGGCCATCGAGTCCACCACCCACAATATGGAAAGAACTTGTTGTGTGCCTTCAAGTCATTTCTGACATACAATGACTTTAAGGCGAACTTATCACGGGGGGGTCTTGGCACGATTTGTTCAGAAAGGGTTTGTAATTGCCTTCCTTTTCAGCAGAGGGAGTGTGATTTGCCCATGGCCACCCCGTGGATTTCCATAGCTCAGCAAGGATTGAAACCCTGGTCTTCAGAGATATAGTCCAACACTCAAACCACCATCCATGGGGGCTGAATAGATTGTATTAAAATTATTATTCGCATTTGCAGGGCATTTTTTTTCCACACGTTTGTACATCTAAATAAAACATTTTTTTTTCATGGACCAGCTGCTTATTAGTCACCTAATAAGCCACTGTTTATTATGCATTCCTTTTGTCAAGCTTCAAAGATATTTAAACTTCTCTGAACAGGGTCTCTTCCATGCCAATCTTACAATTTTTCAAAGTAGCCATGCCCATGTTAAGCACGATGGCCAAACTGTATTCATTTCTAAGCACCTGAAGTTATTTTGCCCTTAGAGAATATGTGTGCCCCTGCCAGATTCTCATCAAAGTTTTCCCCAACCACATATTCCATTTCTTTCAACAGTTTCTCGGGGCTTGTAATTGCTGTCTCAGATCTATTATTCTTTTCTAACCATTTTCTGTAAGGTGTAAGACAATGTTTCTCATGATGTTCTCAAAGCAAAGTAGATCATTTTAGCAGGGATAGGCAATAAAAACTGAATTGGCCACCCATTTTCCCCCCACACAATTAAAGAAAAGCATTTCAAAATGAATCTTTGGACAGCACCCTTAGGATTATATAAAGGATTCCCCAACCTCATGCCTTCCAGATATGTTGGATTTCAGGTCCTAATCTTGCAAGCTGCAATTTTAAGAGACGTTTATCTTAACACATCTGGGAGACACCAGGCTCAGGCAGACACAAAGAGTGATCTGTACCTGAGCATCTTAAACCATAGTTGTCAGCTTTTGGTTTCAAAGGTTTTAGTATCTTGGATAGAGTGCCTTTAAGCACGCACAGAGTTTGCTTCCACTAATGGGAAGTAAGTCAGTGACCTCAGAACTACTTTAAAATCAGGAGATTCAATCTAGGCAGGCAGGCAGGCAGTTTTTTATTACTTTTGCTTACTTGCAGGTCCTTGCAAGGGAGAGGGCAAATTACTTTTCCCATCCATTGTCCCTGAAATGATCCCAAATATGAGGAGCCATACAAACACAGTGTGTACTTGGAAATGCCCTCCATGTGGTCAGCATAGCTTACTCCCAAGTAAGTGCATATAGGATAGATTGAGGAAGCCTTTATTATTCTTGAGATGCCCCAGCTACAAGCATTGCCTTCATATTTCTTGGTGCTCACAGTTCCTGGGGAGACTCAACTACAGAGGACTCCTGGTAGTCCAAATTGATGAGAGCACTGCATGACAGGCTTAGCGCGCACGCACAACACACACGCATGCACACACACACACCATCTTAGAGGGAACTCTACTCCCCTACCACCCTCTGGCCAGGGGAGTCATTGGCTGTTTAAAGAAAGGGTCCAAGTTTTAGGCTTTCCTGGGGTATAGTTTGAAAGAGATGTCCATGTTTATTAGAAGATTTTAATAATCTCCAGGGCAAATTTTTTTTATTTCAGGAAAAAAAAAGTGTTAAAAACTCACTGGTGCATTATACCATAATCTTTCATGGATTGCAGTTCAGTTCAGGATGATAAGAAGCTCACGGTCTGGGCTTACAGGGAATAACATACCTCTAAACGGAAGGAAGAAGTAACACACACACATGCCACTGGTCAATATCAGGGATGGGAATTTTGCAGTTCTTGAGCCCGTGGAGTGCAGTGGTTTGAGCACTGGACTATGAGAGCAGGGTTCAAATCCTTGTTCAGCCCTGGAAACCCACTGGGAGACCTTGGGCAGGTCACACTCTTTCAGCCTCAGAGGAAAGCAAATTCAAAGGCAAATCCCCTCTGAAAACTCTTGCCAAAAAACCCCTGTGATAAGTTCACACTGGGGTCACTATTAGTCAAAAATGAACGGAAGGCGCACAGCAACCAGATTTTGTTGAATTATCATTCCCAGCATTCTTCACCACTGGCTTTGCTGGATAAGCCTCCTGGGACTTGCAGCCCTACATGTGGGAGACCACACTGTTGCAGCCCCTTATATACATATATATGGTTGGGAGGCAGAGGGAAGTGAAGTACAAACATAGATCATTGCATTATTATAGGGGCCATGTACAGAAACAGTGTTAGAGAGAACACATAGGAAAGCAAAGATAGACTTACTGAACACAAGAAAATGCGTACAACACCAATGTTACCCCAAAACATGGGTTACTCAGCCCCCCCCCCCATGATGCCAATACCTCTGTGAAACAGTGGAGAATTATTAGCTCAAAGAAGAGGCCTACAAGGGAGGGTAACCTAAACAATAACTTTTACACCTATGTTTACCAGTACTTCTGCAGGGAAGAGCCAGCCAGATATCCAAAAGTAACTTTAATGTGTTTTATTGGGGGAATTAACCACACTCACAAGATCCAAGCAGTCACACAATCACATCAGGCTAACTGAAGGAAAAAGGAGGAAACTTTTGGATAGCAAGATTTCAGGGCAACATGGGTGATACTTACCAATCCAGAAGAGCAGCGAAGAAGCAATGTGGCTTAGACTCACGTCTAACAACAGTACACTGTTAAGAATTGGTGCAGCAGAGTGGCAACCAGCAATCGGTGTACTGCAAGTTGACTAGCCAAAAACAGGGTTTAAATACCTGATTTCTGCCTGGAGGGATAAGGTGTTAATGGCTCTCTGGCTAAGTAAACAATGGAGCTTGGGCTTATAGTCTTTGTGTCAGGTGACAAAGGGCTAATGGCTATCCTGATAGCTTGGTACTTGTTGGACAGATTTCTGGACAAAGGAGAGGTTTGCTTGGTCAGTGGAAGAGGAGTTAGGACAATCAGCCATCTTGTGGGAATTTTCTGGACACTGTTATCTAAAAGGTTGAGTCATTAAGGCTAACTGCAAGCCTATTATCTTGGAAGTTTCTGACTATGATCTGGCTACACCTGGAAGTGTTTTCTGACCTAAGTCGTAGTGCACATGTTTGGACGGTCTTTTCCTCTTATTCAGCCTAGCCATTACACCCATAGCAGGGCATGTTTTATGTTACTGACAATTAATATAGTTTGCCAATCAAATTCCATTTCGCCGATTAAAGTATACCAAAGTGCGGGGGCGTACAATCTGGTAACACCAAGTACTTGATAATGCTATACAAATAAGAGCTCCAAAATCCATGTTAAAATCCATCTTTATTTGACCAACTCAAAGGTTACAATAATGTGCAAGCTTTTGAGATCTCCAGATTTCTTCAACAGGCAAGATGTTCCAAAAAGCAGAGGAAGGTGTGGCTGAAAAACAAAAATCATCTATACATTCAGAATCATAAAGTACAATGAGAGAGAAGGCATTGCAGACATCTACAGTGACGTGATAGTTTCAAGTTGCCCCAGACTATCCTTAGAATATGATGGGAAGAAGATTCAAAGGATCAGTGCCTAATCTCAATTTCTGGAACTGTTCCCTTCCTTAGGTGACACATACAGGTTCCTTGGTGGCTAGAAACTAGACACTGAGAGAAATGAGACAAGTAACTCAGCAAAACTAGAGTGAACTTTATACGATATTTTAGGGAAGTAAAGCTTGGCATTGTTCTGCTAATTAACACAAACGGACTGAAATTGTGTTGGTTAGTCCCAGCTAGAGTAGACCATTGAATCAACTGCTGAATAGTGAGTCCATGGGTAGGTAAAAGCAGCTGATTCATTTTATCTACTTTAAGACTAAAAATAAGATTGAGACCATAGTCTGATAAGAAACCATTACCCTGAATCAAATAGTAAGTCATAGGACTTCTCATTAAACTTCAGTTCAGTATTTTCATGATGCAATCTCCCTTTGTCCCTTTGTCCAGTGATAACCATTTTAATATCAGTTAAAAAAGCAGATTGCAATCTTCTGGTTATGTTGTTCTCACTGTTTTCCTTCTTGCCTCGTGTCTTTCTGAACACACCACGACTAGGTGGTATCACAGCTGGAGTAAGGAGATTTTCACGTACAGTTGTATATGACTATGTGCTGAATTTATAGGTCTATAGACTGACATATTCAATCAACACTGTAGTTAAAGGAAGACCCTGTCTTACATGCATGCTTCAAAAGCTATGCAGCTATCATTATATCAAAGCAATCTTTCTTTCCTGGGTTTCCTTTATCAGGCTGCAGTACAATGGTGACACAGACAAGCTCAGCTTTAGACCTATTGCCTTAGATTTAACACATCTCCAAACAATCCAAAGATTGTAATCATACAATTCATGTAAAGGTCCATGCAAAAGCATCAAAAATATTTGGGAGCAATAATGAGTATTCACACATTTTTCTAGAGAAGAACTCGAAATTTACAGAGAAGAAAGCTAGTAGGATGAGAATTAACTCATTTAAAATGAGAAGAGAGTTCTACAGATACAATAGTCTGCGAAAAAGACTGAGAACAAATCAACTTTGAACTCTCCCTAGAAGCGAACATTAATCTGAAACTATCATACTTTGGACACATCATGATCAGATCTGACTCATCAGAAAAAAAAGTAATAATCATGCTTGAAAGTTTCAATCAAGGAAGCCACATTCCTGAGACTGCAAGACTTAGCAGGGGTGTTGATAATTGGAAGACTTGGGGGGGGATCCCTAAAGGGTCACCATAATCCACAATTGACTTACAACAATTAAAAAGACCTGGAAATCTGAGGGAAGGTGAGATGTAAACAAATTATTGTGCTTTTAGAAATGTGACTGCAATGTTTGGCGGGGCAAAAGTGTGACTATGATGTTTTACAAATGTAACTTAAAGTTTAGCTGTCGTTTACTCCTTCCACTTGTTTCTAATAGCTCTTTAATACAGGGTACAGGACTACCACAGTTTTCTAGTCAATGTGTAGCTAAAGGGAAGGGATGATAAAAGCTGCAGTCCAACATCTGGAAGATCATATATGTCCTATCTCTATTTAAGGCATTCAACAAAACAGTATAATTAGGATGAATAAAATTAAAGCATTATACTATTAATATAGCAGCTGCATATTTTATGTGTTAAGTTACTCGCATACATTTTACATTCTTAGCTGAATACTATACATCTACTCAAAAACAAAGCCACAGAGTTCAAGGTGTATTTTTAAAAAAAATAAAGCTGTAACTGTCCTGTCTTCTATTTTGTTCAAAAAAATCAATTTATTTCCAAAGAAAAACTTCATTGTGTTTGGTTTACCTAAGCATACCAGTCAGGTCTTTCACATTTCATGGAATTTTGCATATCTACAATCAGTGCTGTTTAGATTGCAAGACTGCATATTGTGATGGAGTTCTGGGAAGGCTATGGCTATCCAGAGTGCCAGAGCAGCTTGGAAGTGACTGGCAGGCAACCAGAATAGCTCCTTAGGATAGAAACCAAGAACAGAAGTGTGTGGGAGGGGATGGCGGCTGAGAAGAAGAGATGTGTAAAGGCAAACACTGATTGGGCAGTCCTCCAGTGAGCACTCTTGTCAAAGAGAGCTAGAAAGGCGCTTAGCCAGGAAGGGTGACTGTGTGGGAAGGGTTTAATTCTCAGGGGAAGCTCAGACAGTGGCAGAAGAGTAATTAAACCAATATAGAATCTAGTCAGAAAGTGTGACCTAGATTTGGGGTTGCACCTCTGGTGAGAGTGTAGCCAAAGGGCTGTTTATGACATTTGTGCTTATATGAGAGGTTAAATATATAAAGAAACTGACTAAAAGTACTTCAAACAACTGTATCAATTTTGAGCTGCAGATGAACTCCAATACTTGTTCTGTATGTTATCTTAATAAATCTTAAAGTTTATTTTTATAAATACAGACTCAGCTGAGTGCTATACAGTATTTAAAGTAACCAAGAATACACACTATCGTAGAACTATTAAGGAGTTCTAAATAACCATTGAAAGGCCTCACCCATTTACACAAAGGCCCTTTCCACACAAGGCGAGTGAATCGTTCTGTGCCGTTACTTACCGGCTCTTCTTGGGTCCGAAGTAATGCAGACTGTCTCTTGAGCCCTTCTGCAGGGCTCCTCCACTAGTGCAGGGCGAACCGGAGCAGCGTGAGGTCTGTAGATCCGCACTGCTCCAGCTCAAAACGGCGGCTTCCGGTGTCTTTGTGGGACTGGACCAACCGCTAAGGCTAGCCACACCCACAACCCGCCCTCCGCTGATCGCAGGCTCGCATTGGTGCGAGCCTGCGCATCTGCACAGGTAAGTAGGAATGCAATGGTGCATTCCAGAAAATGTAAAGACCTGATTTTTCCAGTCTTTACTTAGCGCGGGGGAGGACCACCTGGGGGCAGGTTGGATCGAACTGAGGTGCGGAACTGAGTTAAATAGTCTGCACCTAGTCCGATCCAAGGTGCGGATGACCTCTGTGCCAGGACACCTTGCCCCGTTTTAACTGCCTCGTGCGGAAAGGGCCAAAGATAGCATTACAAGGAAGAAGGCAGAACTGTATGGAAAAGACAGAGCAGCTTATCAGATTGGTAAACTGCCAAACCAATCTGAGAGAGAAAGAAGTAAGTCCAATGTATAATTTATGCCATCATGAAATATATTACTGGTAAGAGTTGTTTCATCCTGCTGCAAGTCCAAGGCTTAGCAAAGCCCAAGGAACACTGCAAGATCTAATTACCAAGGCTGCTTCTTGGTTAAAGTACAAAGCCCACAAAGAGTGGAGACAGAGTTGCCAGGTTTTCAAGATAGTGTAATAAGCAACAGTCAAAATTAATGATCTGCAGGGCTGACAATCAAGAAATAGCTATTAACCAGTTTTTGTTCTTACTACATGCCAAATAAAAGTGTTGATTTCAGTTGTTAGCCAATTATTTCTCTGTAAAATTAACATGTCCACATTCACAAATCGCATGATGCATATATTTCTGTCTTTATGAAGGCCCCACACCCCCAATTATGGAATTTGCTGGCATTTTATTTAGGCTATATAACAAGAAAACCTTTCAAAAAGAGGGCATCTCTTATAATAAGGAATACCTGCCAGACTGATTGGAGACAAGCTTTCCAAGCTTCATATAGGGGACATCCTTTATGATAAGGGACCCCTAACAAACCTAGGTTAGAAGGATGGGATTTGTTGTCAAACACACATGCAGGGTACCAAATTGGGGAAGGCTGTTAGAAAGGGTAATATTATTTTTATTTTTTAAAATGTTTTATTGGATGGTGGGTGACTGTCATTAGATTTAATCACCCAGTCTGAGGTGATGGCCATGTTTATAGATCACAATAAAACAATGAATATTGAATCCAATATTAAAGTGTGTGCTACCTTTTAAATGAAAAGATCACTACCGTAATCAAACTAATCAAACAAACTTCAAGGAGGTAGCCATTAACAAAATTAATGTGCTCCAACAGAAACAAGAAGACTTGTGCCATCTTAAAGCATCATTGTTTTATGCCTTCATGTTCTTTCTGAATCATGGCAACCCTAGAATGAGTCTGTCGCAGGGTCTTCTTGGCAAGATTTGTTCAAAAGAGGTTTGCCATTGCCTTTCTATGAGGTTGAAATAATGTGACTTGCCCAAGGTCATTCAGTGGGTTTCCATGGCTGAGCAGGAATTCAGAAGTTGGTCTCCACAATTGTAGTCAATAAATAACTAATAACAAATAAATCACACTGGCTCTCCATCTTAAAGGATAACTATATTTGGCAGAAGCTTTCATGGTCTTCATCTGATAATGTGTGCTGGAAACCATCAAAGCTTATGCCAATGAAAACTTGTTACTATTTAAGGTGTCAAAAGACTCTTCCTAGTTTTCTAATCAAATAAGAAATCAACAATTCTATCATTAGCCCTCAAGGGTATTGTCATCTGTAAGCATGAGGAGCATCAGAGCTGGCCATGCCACATATATTTGGAGAACAACGGAATATTACAGTAGACAACTAGTATCTATTAATCTAAGGAAATGGGGTGGGGTTACCATACTACACAAATTTATTTACTATTACAATGTATAATTATGCAACTTTAAAACATACCACCATTAATGTTGTTTCTATACACAAATTTATGAGTGGTATCAAGATATTTAGGGAAAACAGACAAAGAAAATAGATTTCTCTTATGCCACATTAAACTTCTTCTGAGCCAAAACTAACCACATATTACTACATTAAAAATATTAAAACATTTTAAATTTTACATCCGGCTTAAATCCAACTTCTAAAACAAATCTTACGATGAACTAAAATTCAGATTCATACAAACGTGTAAAATGATTCCACTGAAATGTAAATTTTAAATTCAAATCCAACCTTCACCTCATACAATTTAAGTTCAAAGTTACGTTTAAGCTCCAAATCAAATCCAGATACCCAGTAACTGCACTTCATGCCATTAAATTTGAAATTTACATTCGCTTCCTGAGAAGAGGAAGACTTACCCAAGAGACTAAATGCATTCTGCCATCAGAGAGACCTGACACTTGATACTGGAGAGATGCAAAAACAGTTCATGAAGAATGTTGAGTTGCCTCAGTTTTATTTTATTGGCCGCAGAGCACCTTTTATCTAGTAGTACTTCCTTTTAAAAAAAAATTAATTTATTTTAACAGAATCTAATTCACAATCAAGGTAATATATGTTCAGAAAAAGCAGAAATAAAAGAAAGAAGAGAAACTAAAACTAAAACACAGTGGTAAAAAGTAAGTTCACTACATTTTAATGTTTTAATGTATGTATATATTTCTGTAATGCCGCCTCGATCCACTGGGAGACTTAATAATAATTATTATTAATAATAATAATTATTATTAATAATAATTATTATTATTATTATTATTATTATAATATAGAAAAAAAGTGTGCTCCTTATCTTGTCCAGCGATACTTCCTGGAGCATCCAAACCCTACATGTCGTGATCATAACCCTGTTTCTCTTTCCCCAATGCTATTTCTACTGTCTTTGCCTGATGAAGAAGCCTGTGAAGTTTGGAAAGCCAGTTAAATGATGCCTTTTAGTTGGCCCAATAAAAGCATCCCCATACAATCTGCTGTGTCTGTTTGATTTTAACTCACTTCCAAAGTCAGCTCCAAGTACTTCCTTTCACCTCATGCCATTTAGGTTCCCACTCAATGACATACTTGAATCCAAAATCACTTCCAAATACCTAGTTGCACCCTGCGCCATTTAGATTCAGATTCAATGTCATACCTGAATTCGAAGCCACTTCCAAATCCCTAGTTCGACGTCTTGCCATTTCAATTCAGTCTCACACTTGAATCCAAAGTCACTTCCAAATACCTAGTTGCCTGTCTTGCCCTTTCAGTTCGATCCAGAGTCCTGTCAAGCTGCAGCTCATCCCTCATTTCCGCACTAGCGTGTTATAGCGCGATGATTCCACTTTCAACATCCTCTGGAATCCTGGGGTTTGCAGTTTCGGGAGGGGCCAGCCGGCCCCTCCCGAAACTGCAAACCCCAGGATTCCAGAGGATGTTGAAAGTGGAATCATCGCGCTATAACACGCTAGTGCGGAAATAAATCCACTCTTACACACTTGAATCCCCTTCCATTCAACCTCACACCTCACACCTGGGTCCGGAGTCACTCCCAAAGACCTCGTGGAACCTCTTGGGCCGTGTGCCTTTTTCCAAAAGAAGAAACAGACAAACTTGGGGCATCCTCCTTACTGGCTCTCTCTGGTTGCCATAGTCACATGGCTGGCCCTTGTCGCCTTTAATCCCACCCTCCTCGCCTGGATGCTGGCGGGGAGAGGGAGGGAGGCAGGAGCCAAACCGATCTCGCCGCCGGCGTGCACAGGCCAGAGAGACGAGAGAGCGAGAGAGCGAGAGCAACAAGCCGAAAGGCAGGCGGCGGCGGCGCCTTCATGAGGAATCGCAGGGGGACTCCTCCCGGGGAAACGGGCGGCCTCGCGAAGGAAGGGCGAGAACGGCAGGTACTGGATCCTCGGAGACGCGCGGTCGCCTTGGCGTCCCCCGTGGAGGGGGGAGCCGCTCCCAATCGCGGATCTTCCAGGTACCCGTGCAGCAAGGGCGGCACCGTTGCGCTGCTTCTCTTCTCCCCCCTCCTTGTGGAAGAAACGAGGGCCGTTTCCGCACCAGACTATTATAGCGCTATAATTCCACTTTCAACACCCTATGGAGTCCTGGGGTTTGCAGTTTGAGGCCCGTCCCTAAACGGCTCACCCCAAGATTCCATAGGAGGTTGAAAGTGGAATCATAGCGCTATAACCCTCTAGTGCGGAAAGGGCGAGCGTTCCCCTTTCCCGCGGCCGTTGGGCGCGAAGCGTCGCGTTTCTTTGAAGCTGGGGAAGCAACCTCAAAGCATCCCCCCAGCTTTGGACGGGGGGGGCTAGTGTGTGCCCCCCATCCCCCTGTGGAGGGCCCCCTAACGGTCCGCCGTCGCCTGAGCCGCCAAACGTCGCAGTGCCTTCCTGTGGAGGCTGCGTTGCGGGGCTAGTGGCGGGGAAATACTTTTTTAGAAAGCAAGGGGATGGGATTATGTTGTGCCAGAGGCTCCCACGGGGAGGGAGAGTGTGAGGGGGACTTCAGGCTTTCCAGATAGCAGGTTTTAAACCTCCAAAAAAAGGCCGAGGGGGGCTTCGGGGAGATTTGGGGGCAAGGGAAAGGCAGCGGCCATCCCCAGAGGGAGCCAAATGGTGTCTCTCCCTGAGGTAAAATATGGAGGCAAAATCCCCATTCTGTGGGCACAATTTAAAGTGGTTTTTTTTTTCCCTTAAGCGCCCTCACTGCCTTCCAACAAAGAGATTTCTGCCATCTCATATATGAGCTTTTTCTTTCTTTTTGGGAGGAGGGGAGGGGGAAGGGTTTTTCTTTAAAAAAAATTATTAATTAATTTTGACACAACTCACAATTCAGAAAACAGCAGAAAGAATAAAAGAAAAAAGAAAACCGAAATTGAAACTAGTATTAAAACACTAAACTAGAACAACTGAATACTAACTAAAAACACTAAGCCTAATTTACTGAAATGCAAAAGGGCTTCGATCCCCCAAGCCAAAGTGTAACGAAAGACAACAACAACAACAATAATAATAATAATAATAATAACAACAACAACAACAACAACAACAATATATTATTCTACTAGTACAGGGCCAACTAAATACTAATAGTAACTATCTCCAAAGATTAGTGCATCAGGAGATTTCTTTTACTCCATAAAAGTCCATAAAAGGTTTCCAATCTTTCAAAAAAAATCTTAAATTGGCTTATCCTTTAAAACCCCAGTTAGTTTGGCAATTTGGGCTAACTCAACAAGTTTAACAATCCAATCGGGGTGGCCTCCTTATCTTTAAAACCTCCCATGTTTAGAATCATGGTAAAACATAGTTAAATCAAAATTAATATAGCAGTTTTATTCTTAGCATTGGGGCTGTGTTTGCATTCCACTGTCAAAAAAGGTGTGGAGTCCTGTGAGTGTTGTAATGGTACTGCTTTGTGGAATAGTTTCACCTGAGAAGGTCCTCCGCTGGAATGTCTTTTTGATGCTTGACAAACGTACTACTTTAATTTTTCTTTTCCTGGGCTTTTAAAATTATGCCACTGCTTTCTACTGTGTGAGCTGTGTAAAGCCACTCCCTGCCTTTTTATTTTAAATCAATTTGTTGCTGCAAAAAAAAAAAAAAAAAATTTTTTTCCTCTGTTCAGTTTTAAAATTACTTTTGCTTCTTGTATAACTATCCTAATGCTTAATTTTAACAAAAACAATCCAATTCACATGCCACCAGATCCTCTGAAGATGCCAGCCACAGATGCAGGAGAAAACACTAGTAGAACACGGCCTCAAAGCCCAGAAAACCCACAACAACCTAATCCAATTCAGTTAGAGTAATTTACATTTAGAAAAAGAAAAAGCAGAAAGAAAGAAAAAGAAAAAAACAAAGATTAAACTACAATACTAAAATGCTAAACTAAAACACAGAACACCACATAAAACACTAAACACTAACTTGCTGACACCCCAAAGCTAAACTTTAATGAAAGAAAAATAAAATGAAAAAAATATATTATTCTACCATTACAGATCCAATTTAATAATTCTACTGGAACTGCTAGAAACCAAATCCACAGATTGTTGCATTGTTAGATTTTTTAATTGCTCAAAAAGTTTGTAAACAGTTTCTAATCTTTTTTTTAATACTTTCAATTGGCCTGTCCTTTAAAACCCACCTTAGTTTGGCAATTTGGGCTAATTTAAAAACCATAACAATCTGTTTTTCTGTCATCAGTGCTTCAGTCTGTTTCCAAGTTTAGGTATGCAGTGTTTTTGCTGCTCTTACCATATATCAAATATACGAGTCATATTTACTATTTAATTCTTTATACATAATACCCAGCAAAAACATTTCTGGATTACTACCTTTAAAACCCTTTAAAATTTTTTGGAATTAACATGTAAATCTTAAACCAGTAAATTTTTTGGCTTCCTACAAGTCCACCACATATAGAAAAAGGAGTCCTGCTTTCTTGACATTCCCAACATTGATTTGAAATGTTCTTAGACATTTTCAACAGCTTATTTGGGGTTATATACCACCTGTAAACCATCTTATTCATGTTTTCATATACAGTAGATTACTATACAAAGTAAATATATGGTTTATTGGAGTTCTGTTGGAATTAATCCCCGTAAGCCTCTCATGGAACTTTAGCTGGAGGACTACCTGTCAAAACAAGTAATAGGGGGCTGTTTTTCAAAAGAAAAAAGAGACTTCTGGTGACATAATCTCTGTACAGAGGTGCTTCTGACTGTTCTTAAAATAACAGCCTTCCAAAGTGTAGGAAGGGGGGCACAGAGATCAACTGGTATTTATCTGACCCCCTCTTCTCCTTTGCCCAACATTACCTGTATAACATTAATCCCCAAGATCTCTGCTTTATAAGGTGACCAAATCTTTTCCTGCCATTTTTTCCCCAGAAGGTGGAATGAAGTATTTAAAACTCTGTACACTATATTTTAAAAAAACCAAAACCATATGCCTCCAGGCTGTTAATTGTGGAGCATTATCGCTGTTTATTCAGGAGTAATTCCTGTGTGTTATGTAGCTAACTCCCAAATAAGTGCGTGTACAGAGTATAACTTGAAAGAGATTACAAAACGAAGTTGCTTAACCTGATTTCTGGGGAAATGGTAGTCATAGGGTTGGTAAAGCTTATTTCTTCCTGTGTTTGGAAATCCACATGTGTGCCTTCTACTCATTCCTTATTTAAGATGAACCTCATCAAGAGGTTTTCTTGGCAAGATTTGTTCAGAGGAGAATTGCAATTCCTCTGAGGCTGAGAGAGTGTGACTTGCCCAAGATCACCTAGTCGGTTTCCACGGCCAAGCAGAGAGTCAAACCTTAGTGTCCCAGAGTCCTAGTCCAACACTCAAACCACTAGACATGCTGGCTTTTGAAATCTCCTTAAAGTGATCAAACAGGTTGGGCCAAAGTATTTTGCCGCCTAACACAGAGCAACTAGCGGCTGTTCCACCCTCCCAAGTGAAGTTATTTTAGCCATTGAAAGACAAACTTCCAAGCACTTCTCCCCATCCCTGGCAGTAAAAATTAAATAGCAAACAATTTGCTTTTCTTTTGGGATACAGCAAATCTGCTGCTTGAGGCATCTACCTCACTCTCTCTAATTAGCATTCAAAGAGAAAATCTTGTTCATCTGCTTTAGCATTGACAGACATAAAGAAATCCTGTAACACCTTTGAGGAAGAAATTTCAATCATAAGCTTTCATGAACTCAGTATACTTCATCAAATGGACTAAATCCATGAAAGTTTATGCTAGAAATTTCTTCTTCTGAGTTAGGCCATTTCCACACTAGAGAGGAGGAGCATTCCACTGTGTGTCATGAGTGGTGTTTTTTACTCCAACTTACCCCAGTTCCTATCTGCACGCCCTCTGGTTTCTATGGAAGTAAAGCAGAGAAAATCGTTTGTAGCTTCTGCATTGTCAATTCTCGTGGAACTTCTATCCCCCCCCCTTGCTCCACCCTGCCGCCGCTGATTGGTCAATTTAAAAAACTGTTACGTTTTAGTGCAAGTGTGTGAATCGATGTAACATTTCTGCATGTAGGAAGAAACAGCAGAAACAGTTTGCGTTGTTTTCATCAGAGTTTTTCCATTTTTACAGTACATCGGTTTAACGTCGATGTTAACCGTGCTAAGACCTCAACTCATGCAGAACCATGGAGGACAGAATGACATCAAACCGGTTTAACATGCAAATGTAAAAGTGACAATACAATGCTACTATGATGTATCAGCCTTGTGTGGAAAGGGCCTTAGTCACAAAGGTGCTATTGGCTCTCATTATAACTTCTTCTGGCTAACTGTAGTGCTAAGCACTGAATATTAGGGCAAGTGCCACTGCAGTTGGACTGGATAGTGGGAGGTCCCATGCCAAGGGCAAGCAAAAATGCACTTCGTTGTAAACAGATGAACAGTGTCTGTATGCTTACGGCCTCACCCTCCATAATGAGGAGGCTTTACTATTACAAACTGGCACAACACAGACAAACAAAACAGAAAATGTATGTTATCTGCAGACTTCTATCTTATATGTCTCATTGAAGCCTTTTATTTAGATGATCCAGATTAAAAATAATGTAGTTATTTTCTTTTTACCACCCTGAAATCCCCTCATGTCCTACTCAAATTAATCCCAAAGGAAACTACCTAACTTGAAGGGCTATGCTTTCACTGCTTCATCAGGACCCCTGCCCCAAGCCTATAACTGGAAGGAAGCATAGAGGTGTGCTTCAGTCCTAATATTGGAAGATTTCAGTTCTAATGTCTTGTCTTCAGTATTCCCCTAGGCAGTTAGTGGTTTCTATGGGTGGATGAGGATGGAACTGAACCTCAAATAAGTTTAAAGCCGGCCTATTGACCTCTTCAAGAATTTTTCTCCCCAGTGGCAAAAACTTCAATGCTGTATCATAGGTGATGGACAAAATGAAAGTTTTATCATAAATTCATTTTTGAAATTGGTTAAGAGGACTATTGTTGCATAGGTATGCTGTTAATTTTTCCAACCGGCAACCCCAATGGATCACCATCCCTTCCCTTGTTTTTGTCATGTGCCTTCAAGTCATTTCCAAATTTTGGAAGGCAAACCTATCACGGCGTTTTCTGGACTGAGAGTATGTGATGTCCCCAGGGTCACGCAGTGGGTTTCCATGGCCAAGTGGGGAATTGTAGTCCCAACACTCAAGAGCCACATTGGTTCTTCCTTTCTAATGAAAATTAAAAACATGGGCTGGAATTAACAATTGCAGTTACAAATGCATAACCTAGAGACACACATTTGTAACTGATCCCTACACATCCAGCAGTGTAGGGAATACACAATTCTGATTTATTGGGTAACAGCTGCTGTGAGCAAGAGAAGTCTGTTTTCCTATTGATTGGGATGTAGCACACTGATGTTTCCACCCCTATCCCATAAATGATCTCTGGGGGCAAGGAGGAATTGCAACAGGGATCCGCTTCTGACTATTACACAGAGGTTGCTCGCAGGAGGGGGATAGAAATGTCAGTCCATTGCACCCCAATCAACAGAAGAATAGACCCCTGTCATTAGGAAATACTACTTGGTTAAGTAGCTGATCTAGAAACTCCACCATAATCAGTTCCACTGCATTATCAGCTGCAATTGAGTTATCCCATCCTTTTGCCTAACTGCGAATTTCTAGAAGTCGTTGACTTGCGTATGTCCTTTCATTGTCCCTACATGCTGACAAAAACAGTTTGAGTAATTTAATTTGGCTCCTGCAGCTTTACCAAGTTCCCTCAAATGCATCAGCATGCTTCCCTGTTCATCACATCCTGACACTGGGGCTAATCTGCATGTTCAGTTAGTTTTACAGCTCCCTTCTCTGCTAAGCTCTGTACTTGTCTATTGTTTGTTCACCCATATCCTTTATTTGTCTTGGATTGAAACTTGAAACAAGCACAGAAAAATCCAGTCCCTCAGTATTCCTATCTGCTTGAACTTGTTGTAGTGCTAAGTCCCTAACCAATGTATACAGTAAGGGCCTAAAGGGACAAAGCTTGTCAGACCCCAGAGCAAAGGTGTATCCT
This sequence comes from Ctenosaura bakeri, assembly GCA_948474755.1. Taxonomy (NCBI): domain Eukaryota; kingdom Metazoa; phylum Chordata; class Lepidosauria; order Squamata; family Iguanidae; genus Ctenosaura; species Ctenosaura bakeri. The sequence goes on along the minus strand of CAOLHI010002664.1, from coordinate 113,508 downwards.
AGATGACCTCCTCACAGATTTTATAAAGAAAGTCCCATAAATGTTCCAGCCAGTCAAAGATTTCCCAATATATGCCATTGAGCCGGTTGAACAATGTTAAGTCTTATCTTTAGGGGTGAGGAAGTACTTCTGCTTCTGGATCTTAACATGACATAGGCCATTTCCGCAACTCACCTTTTTGTGGAGCTCAGATGCGGGGATCACGCGAGCAGCCTCTAGCGAGAGGCTCTCGAATCTCAGTTCCTTCAGCTCCACAGCTGCAGCCTGCTCGTGCAAGAGCCCCTCCACTTCCTTCCACAGTGCAGCCTGGGATTTTCCCAGGCTGCACTGGGGCAGGAAGTGCAAGTGCCGGAGCTCCGCACGCACAGCAAGTGCATGCAGGACCCCGGAGTGATGCGCGATCGCGCACCATTTTCAGCTGAAAATGAAATAGTGCATGATCGGCACCTGCCAGGCCCTGGAGCGTCACGTGATTGCGAGCGTGTCGTGTGGACTGCTCCTCGCAGTCACGCGATGCTCCAGGGGCCCTTTCACATGGCAAATGCTATGCGAAAAGGGCTATAGCCTCAACCTGACTTGACATCATTCACCAACTGCAGATGAAACACTTTAGAATATTCCATCCCCTATGTTCTATAACCTCTGCTTTAGATACCGTTTATTCTGAGTCAGAGGAGCTGATGAAGGTAGAAACTGAAGTGGTTTTCTATAACACTTTTAATATTTCTGCTTTGTTAACCCGTCTATCATCTCTTCAGTTCCCAGAATAACAAGGAGAGTTGCCTCCAACTGCAAATAGTCCAGTTAACACTGCCTTCTATTTTGACCTGTGTTTTATGGTCAGTCCTGAAGCTTATGGGATTTCTCTTTAACTAGACAACTGTAGTGCAGGGACTGAAAAAACAACCTAATACGGAAGCAGTATAGTTAGTTTAAGGTCTATCAGCAGAGGAACAAAGCAAAAACAATTTATTATTTTTTTTAATTTTTATTTTATTTTATTTTATTTTATTTTATTTGCTTCCTTTAATTTCTGATTCACTGACCTCAATAGATAGATGGATGGGAAAACTGTAAAAATGAGAACAAGATTTATTTTAATAAGAGCTGGTATGGAATAATGGAGAGCTAGCATGGAGTAGTTGTTTGAGTGTTGAACTGCGACTGTGGAGACCAGAGTTTGAATCGTCACTCAGCCATGGAAATCCACTGGGTGATCGAGAACAAATCATGCTTTCTGATAGGTTTGTGTTAGTGTTACCATAAGTTGGAAATGACTGGAAGGGATTCAACAACAACAACATGGAATAGCAATAGCAGTTACATTTCTAATAATGGCTAATAATGGAATAATGGCTAAGGCAGTAGTTCATAACCTTTTTAAAGTTCTTGGACCACTTTAGAAGTTCATAAAAGCCATGGACTCTTTTTGCAGAAAAATGCAAAATTTTGCACACAATTAATTTTATTGTCTTAGGATTTCTTAGGATTCTTAGGGTTTTTTAGCATTTCCTTTCCCCTATAGACTAGTCTAGAATGAATGAAAAAAATGGATATTTGAAAAAACTTTTTAAAAAGCTTTAAAAATCACAGTTACAGGGGAAAAATATAGAGTAGAAGGAAGTAAATTGAGGGAGAATATTGGTTTTTGTGCCCAGTTCATAAAGCTATGGGCAAAGAAGCTGATTTGTGAAACAGAGTAGCTCTGCTCTGAAACTCTTCTTTGCTATTGTAATTCATTTCATAGCCTTTTGGACCAACCGTGATCTCAGTCCTGTGTTTGCAGTATTGTACAAGAAGGGTTTCGAAATTTCCTGAAATACAAAAGAACTGTAGAGGGGAAAAGACCATAACGGTTTGGGAACAGTGGGTACTGAACATGTCTGGAGAAGGGCAAAATACCAAGGAGAGAAGTAGGTTTAGCTACGAGGAGTGGGTGGACAGAGTGAGGGGACTGACACCTTAAGTAAGGCTTCTGTCTCCCCATGAATTTTCCTTCAGTCCCCGAATTTCTAGCACTGCTGAAAAATGTTCACAGCTAGAATTTTTCATTTGCGCTACCTTGGTAACTTAGTCTGCCTCTTTTCTAAACTTTATTTCTAAATCCTTAACTGAAGTTTAAGTTACTGCAATGCTGGAAGTTTGGGAATAGAAGGAAAATTTTATTTGGAGAGGAAGAATTCTTATTTACAAGGGCAGTGCACATTTTTTCCCTTCACTGGTAGCTGCACCTCTGGATAGGAGACTAGATAGAATGATATATCCTTTTAAAATGGCATGACCAGAAACCTGAAAAATACTGAACATTTTGTACAGGTCCCACTTGTGTTAATTACAAATATAAATCCATTTCTTGGGCTCTAATCTTGTCTTACTGAAGACAAACCAAATTTACTAGTGATCCAAGAGTAGTTTTGGTAACCCAGGTTGAGCTCAATCATGCACAAGTATTTAATCTATCATTCATCCTTTATTGAAATGCATTTGCCATATTATAGCTTTTTGTACTTCAGTTACTTTTGGACACTGCAGGTTTTAATGCAGTACTTACATGTGGAAAATGATTTCATCTACTTGCAGAGAAAAAGTGTACAAACCTGATCTGGAAAGATCAAAGCTGGGTGGTTAAAAAGAACCTGTTCTTTAAGATCTCCTTTAAAAAAAAAAAAAAGATACCACGAGCTATAAGGTGCTACATATTTCTATATGTTCATCTTGAAAAACCTGAATTGGCACATATGTCTGCCTATGTAATCAAGAGCCCAAAAAAACCTGTGGTATGTCAGTTACTTGGGCAGTGCCAGAACCTTTGAAAGAATTTGTTTACTTTGGAGCTAGATAAGTAAAATATATATAGACATCTCGAAACACACAGATCCCACCTCCACACACATGTACGTTCATACATATACATCCTAGTTTGCTGTCAGTATTGACTCTGGAAATGGATTGTGATTAAAATCCAACACAAATAGAGCCCAATCATAACTCACTGAATGCTGTTAAAGTAGGCATATCTATCAGTTCTCTCACTTTTAAAAACATGAATCAAGTCCTCCCCTTCACAGAAGAGTATTCCAAGAGGTCTGTGTTTTCCAGAAAGTATTCAAGCAGGAACAATCAGAGATGATATTTATATATGTACATTTATCATTTTTAATGTATATACTTCTCTTACACTTGAAAGCTGCCCCCAAACAAATTCGTTCAGGTATGCCGTAGCAGTAATACCAATAGCAGTTACATTTCTATACCGCTTATCAGTACAAAGCACTCCCTAAGAGATTTACAATGTGTTTAGCTAATTGCCCCCAACAAGCTGGGTACTCATTTTACCAACCTACGGAAGACTGGAAGGCTGAGTCAACCTGGTAGAGTTAGTGTTAATAGTTTCTGTTCCTTCCTTTCTTTGCAGGTTTGAATCTAGTGATTAGCTTTACCATCCTGTGGCAAGAAACATTACTTGCAAGAAAAAATGGGCTGAATGAAAGACCCGGGGCTTGAGCCTGTGGACTACCACCCACTGAACATTTTTAGTCATGCTCCCACGAGGACTGCAGCCTTGGGGGAGGCTCTGCCGTTGGTCCAACCCATGGATGCAATTCCTGGCTCTGACAGTTGCAACCTTTGGCATGCTAGGTCCGCTGACCTGCCAGCAGCTCCTTCATTCTTATTTCTATGTGCGACGCTGGTACTTGAACCCCATGAGCCAAGATTTCCTCAAGGAGAATCAAGAGGAGGGTCTGAAAGCCCTTCATTACTTTGAGAGACTGCAGGCCCCAAATTCATCAGAGATGTTGGTTGATGAGACCGTGCGGCCCTGGTTGCTGATCACCATCATCACTGTGCAGCGGCAGCCTGAGCTCCACTATGTCCTTCAGGTGGCATCTCGCTTCCACCGCCTTCTTCAGCAATGTGGCCCCCCTTGCCAGCGCCACCAGCTCTTACTCTGCAATGTGGACCTCATTCCTGACAGCCACAGGGATGCCAAGCTGCTTGCCAATTTCTTTGCTGCAGTGAGCCGCTACGACGGCCATGAGGATTCAGATCTTTCGTTGAACCGCTTTGAAAAGGAGAAGCAGGATTATGCCTACTGCCTTGAGAAATCACTTCAGGTGTACAAACCAGAGTACATTCTGCTGGTGGAAGATGATGCTGTCCCAGAGGAAGAGATCTTTCCGGTGCTGCATCACTTGTTGCGGAGACGGTTCTCAAAGCCCCATCTCCAGGATGCGCTTTATGTGAAGCTCTACCATCCTGAGAGATTACAGCATTATCTCAACCCAGAGCCCATGAGGATCCTTGAGTGGCTTGGAATAGGCATGTTCTGGGGGGCATTGTTGGGGTTTCTGTACACCTGGGCTTTCGGCCATTCCAGCCTGAGCTGGCCAATTGTGCTGTTTTTCGCCTTGTATAGCATGCTGCTGGTAGAGCTGGTGGGACGCCATTATTTTTTGGAGCTTCGCCGCTTGGCCCCTCCACTCTATAACATTGTGCCTGTAACGGAGTGCTGTACTCCTGCCATGCTGTTCTCTGTCCCTTCTGCCCACCGTGTCTTGAGTTACTTGAAGGAACTACACTGTCGCCAAGGCTTTGCCAAAGATACCGCCCTTTACTCACTGCTGCATCAGAATGGAGAGCGGGCGTTTGCAGTGGAACCCAATCTGGTCAAACACATCGGGATGTTTTCTAGCATCAGGTTCAATGACAACCCAAGGTTACTTTGACACTTGCAGGGTCAAGAGGAGTCAAAGCAGGATGACAAAGCTCCTTGGGTGATATTTGTGAAGTGGGAATTGTTTCTTTGAATGCTTGGCATAAAACACACTCAGCACATAAAAATTTAGTGTGCCAAGAAGGTTTAGATATTCCTTTTTTCCTGAAATGCTAGCTTTCTATGAGTTAGGAGGCAGCAGGGCAACATATGGCCTCCAGATATTATTGAATTTCAACAACAATCCTTACTCACCTTTCAGTGGCTAGGGGTGATGGGAGATGCAGTTCAACAATATCTGGAAGGCCACAAGTATCCAGTTACTCGCGTAGAATCAAGGTAAAAAAGCCATTAAATACCATGGCTGCAATGGAAAACAGTGCACTCCAGTAGTGAGAGACATCACATGGTGCTTCTACTTAGCACTTGTAGCTCATGCGAGCAGCTAGCTTGTTCATTATTTGTCAGAGACAACTTGGGTGGAGATATTAGTGGTGGTTCTTTGCAGTTCCTTAAAATTTATTTAAAAGATAAATATGTGAAACTGTTTTTAACAGTTACTTCCCCTTCCTCGAAAGGTACAAGTTGTCTTCAGAAAAGAGAAAATGCTCTATAGCAGCATTAGCCTTTGTGAACTACAGGAAGTATTTTCAGAGGAAAGGTGGGTTCATCACAATCTTATGATTTGTTTCTATCGAACATCTGTTCTAGTAACAATCCTACTATGCTGCTTTCACATGGGGCTGGTTTATTTGTTTTTGCTGATGCGGTACCATCCTCTCATGGGAGTGCATCAGTATAGAAAGCAGTCCAGACTGTGTGTGAGTCAAGCAGCACACTCTCCCTCCATTTCAAAGTCTTCCCATCAACAAAAAGCACAGTTAGCCACCCTAAGAGATCTGGAGAGACTGGCTGATTTTTGTTTCTGTTGCTGTCTTCTTTTCCCAACAAACTTTGCCATGTACACACATGCACATTTTTGTCCAGTTACCCAGCATTGTTAATTACTTGGCCTCCTTAGAAGATAATCAAGGGTCATGAAAAACACAGAGTCAGGAACCTGCTGGTATCCAAATGTTTTAAATGGTAACTCCTGTCATCTCTGATCAATGGTTATGCTGGATGGGGATGGTGGGAGTCCAGCTGCATAAAGGCTTCCCTCCTCTAGCTGAGAAGATAAGTACAAGTCAGAAACTTTTCTACCAGCAAATGTAAGTATTATTGCCCATCTCATTTCTTTAGCATATATCATATCTCGCCCAGGTGCTAGTCGGTCTGACCTCTGTTGGACTTCTTAACAAATAGAAGTGCCTTTTCTAGCCAAGCACACAGTCTCTGAGAAGCATTTTCTGGCTTCTTTTGCACTCTGATAATCTGTGTGAACTGCAGATTCCCCTCCCTACACACACATAGCTTTTTCTTTCTCTGTTGTCTTGTATTGATGTGCAGTGCAGATAATAATTTTGCAATGTATTTCCTGATGTATGCTAAGAACACTTCTTTCCCATCTGGCAGGATGGCACAAGTGCCTCATTTGCACCCTGGATAGGATGTGAAAGCTCAGTGCATGTTAGTTTTGCCATTTGCGCTGCAGATTTGGCAGTGGGGAGGCTGCCAAAAATATGTCTCCACCATGTCTTTTTTCCTTCTTTTATCTGAAGTGTTATATCATGTGCCCAGTGACAAGATTCTTCACACCAACAGGCTCCACACCAACACTGCAAAACTCAGGTCACAGTTTTCCTCCTTTGAATCAGGAATGGGGCCCAGATCAAATCAATACATACCTGAGAACAATAAAATGATTATACTTCTGAGCTTTAGCTCCAAAGTGCTGATTGGATCTGTTTCTGTGGAGATACTGAATCCACTCTTGACTTGTATGGGTGCCAGATCTGATCCCAACAGAGACTTGAGGCTGTTATGGAAAAAAAAGCCACTATGAAATAGTGTGGACTTGCTACTTTTATGGCAACAGAGCCCCCACTTCTGCCTTTCAGCCTACAGTGAGGCAGGCTGCCAGCCTCTGAGCTTCAGTGCTCTGCTTTTGGCCTAACTTACATTGCGAGGATGACTGGATCACAAAACTAGCTGTGTGAAATCGAATTAGTCTCAAACTAACACATGCATCAAGCAGCACCTGAAGCATATGCTTCCCTCCCCCACATGATGTGGTGGTCTCTCAGTGTAGCTTTTGGCAGCTCAGCCACAGAGGGAATAACTAGAAGTGCTAGGATGCAGCCTGCACAATCAAAGGCAATAGTTGCAACATGCCAGCATACATATTAAAGAAGGAAGTGTCTGCAGTGTCCTTCCATCCCAGCATGAGGACAGGAGAGGAGCAGGACTGCAACAACACTTCTGAATGATGTCATCATGGTGCTGCTTATCGCCTGTCCTCAGGCAGTACCATTGCAGATTAAATCATTTGACATGTTCTTCCCATCAATGGCATGTGATCGTGCCACCATCCGGCACTTACTTGTCCTGCAGAAGGGTGGGAAGCATGGCTGTGACGCTTTTTGCCCCAGCGTAGCCTGGGAAAGTACCTGGCTGCGCTGCAGAAGGAAGCAGCATGTCCATCGTACCCCTTTCTGCAGGGAGTCAGTTCCATGCAGAGGGAAGCGCTGCCACCACACTCCCTGCCTGGCAGAGCTGCTGCCAGGATCACCACCAGAGCATGATGGGACAAGGTAGGGTGTGGAAAGGGCCTCTCTCAGGGTTGGAGAGCCCTGTTTGGCCCATCAGATGTTTTGGAATTCCAGGTCTCACCCAATACAGCCAATGGCAAAGGATCATGGGAGCAGAAGTTCAGAGCATTTGGAGGTCCAGTGTTTCTCCACCTTTGCTCTATCTTTAATGGTCACTATGGGTGTAAGACATATAGGAGCAGCTGCTGTATTTTGCCTTAGTTGTTAAAGGTTTGCAGCTGGTAACCCCAGGTCCAGGATTCACATCTGGTATCCTAGAAGGGAAAAGTGTGGGTTTCCAGTTGCTGGATTACAGCTACCATCATCTGCCACCATTGGCGTGAGGCTGAGGAGAATTGCAGTCCAACAGCATCATCTGGGCTACTTTGTCCATGCACAATACGTATGACCAAACCATCTATCCCTTTGCAGAAATTTGTTTCAGATGTTTGGCATTTAGAGCTTTAGCACTAAAATGTAGGTGAATACCTTGTCATCACACAGACACACGCATATTATTTTGCTTATCTGAAGCCAGATCCCTCAGTGAAGCAGGCAGATGGACTGCAACTCAAAACCTTGTTTACAAACTGCCATTCTCTGACCTCTAGAACCAGTGTATTCCTACTTGGAAAATACAATGCTGGCCACAGGGGGTTGCTATAACACTGAAGATTTGCTCAGTTGCTTGAACACAAAAGCCTAAATTGAATGAGAATTCTATGAATTCTAAATAGAATGAGGTTATTCCACACCAATATTGACCAGTTCTGGTTCACTGCTTTGGAAATCCAAGGAAAGCCTCACCTCAAAAGATTACCTTTACAAATAAATAAAATATTGATAGTAATGGTCCCTGTAGATAAGAAGACAAAATAACCCTGTTGTGATGTCTAACAATCAGTCAGCTATCTCCCCAGGCAATCCCATGCAAAGGAAATCAGAACTTGTTTTCATTAGTTTATTTTTTTAAATTGAATTATTTAAAATTGCAGGAGTTACAATAAAGTAATTTGAGAACCAGTTTGTGTCAATTCTGTTTTTTCCTATTGTAGGCTCCCTTATTTCATCCTCTATGTCTTGTTACAGAATTTGGACCGTGCTTTGAATCCCACCTTGAGAAAAAGATGGGATATAAATTGAATAAAAAATAAATCGATAATTCCAAAAAATGAATTTCAACAGCTGGGAATTTTCAACAGCTGGTGATAAGCTCACTTGCTGAAAAATGCTCTTTCCTCCTCTCATAAAGAGATGAGAATCTGGTTCCATTTTCTGCTTGAGCCTTTTAAAAGAGCCATCCACAGTCTGGGTCACTCTGGACCCTTCCAGGCCATCCAATAGGATGAAAAGGTAGCAGCATTCTCCCACCAGTAATAAATAACAGATCCATTCAGTGGCAATGATTATTTGCTCTTTACAGTGTTTTTCATGTGATTTCATTAGTCACTGTGGGATTTGGACAGTCTGCTTGTGTTCAGTTTGCATGTCTTTAAGACTGTATTATGCAGTAATTGTTCATATGCATTATTTTTAAATGTTGGGAATTTTTTTAGCTTGCCATCCTGAGCCATTTTTTAAAAGAGTGGGATATATATTATTTAAATAAACATACACAGTCAATGCTTATATATTTCAATACAGAAAGTATGCACAATTTTATATAAGGCTATACAAGACAGAAGCCCTATGGAGCTGAACGGTATTTAGAACTAACTGTGTTAAGAATTGCTGCCTTAACACTAGCAGGCATTGCATTTTATTCTAATTTCATTTTATTTATTATATTTATTATAAAGCCATGCATGATGCCAGCAAATCCATGGGAGAGAGGGGGAGGGAAAGGAGTAATAATCTCATCCTACTACGTGACAGACTTGCAGAAGCACATCTGGCCACTGTTCTGAGGTTTTGGCTAATCCGTGTGTCCTTTGTTATGTTGTACTTGGTTTGCATGTAGGTTTTATATGCCACCCCTTACAAAAGCATTTACACATTGGTGGCAGGCAGTCATTCCAAGCAAAAAGCTGTACAGTTTCTAGACCTAAAGGAAAGAGCTGCATATTTTAAGGATTTCTTTCATGCAACACCGTTTGAGATTTTGAGTTTGAATACTAATTAGTATTAACAGAAGGTACAAACAAATCAATCTGTAACCACAGAAAAAGAGAAGAGAAGCCACATGCAAACAAATATTACACATGTATAATTAGAACTAAAACTAAACTAATTCAAATGAAACTAAAATATTATGACACGACCTATTGCTAAAGGACTCATCTTTAACAGTACACATGTCTTCACTACACTACACACATACAAAGGAACTCTGACCTCCCCTGTGCCAACTATAATGAAAAAGAAAAATAGATTAATACTTCATATCTTATTCTATCATTACAGATCTAAGTGCATTCCACTTAACTAGAATTACTAATACTCATAACCACAGATTATTATATTATTCAATTTCATATTGTTAAAAAAGAATCCTGAAACAGTTTCCCATGCTTCAAAATATCTTCAGTTGATCTATCTTTTAAAATCCATGCCAGCTCTTACCAGGTATCACAACACAATACAGTACTTCAATACTTTAGCTATCATCACTCCATGCTTTGGAATTCTGGGATCTGACATTTAGGGAGGAATATTTAGAATTCTCAACCAGAGAGCTCTAGAGTCTCACCACAGTACAAACACCAGGATTTCAGAGGATGCAGCCATGGCAACTCAACTGGTATCAGTGTGTTATAAATGTCAAAGAGACTTAGATCGAAAGATCCCAAACTCCCCCACAGGAAAGCTCCAAAGAACACAGCCAAAAGGCCTCACAAATGACAAACAAAAATGGAAGTTAAATGATGCTTTATTTTGGATGGGAACGTTTCATGATTGTATGCTAGAAATAGCTGGATGTTGCTCTCTTTAAACAGTTCACAGTTACTTATACATCACTAGTGCCATAATGCATCATGCATCCAGTGGAAAGTTGTGCAGTGGCCTCAAGTGTCACCTGAATTCAGATATATATTCTGATTAGCTGTATGGATTAATCCATGCTATTCTTCTTCTAGTTTGACACCCATTCAGATCCAGGTTACTAGAGCTGGATTGAATCAAGAATATTCAGCAGTGTGCAACACTTTAAGTATTTGCTAGGACTTTCATAGAATCATAGAAATGTAGAGCTGGAAGAGACCACAGGGGCCATCCAGTCCAACCCCCTGCCATGCAGGAACACCCTCAAAGCACTCCCGACAGATGGCCATCAAGCCTCTGCTTAAAAACCTCCAAAGAAGGAGCCTCCACTACACTCCGAGGCAGCACATTCCACTGCCGGACAGCCCTGACTGTCAGGAAGTTCTTCCTGAGGTTCAGGTGGAATCTCCTTAAAATTTTGCATAAAAAAAAAAATTCCCACCCTCAGCCAGCAATCCCATGCTGGTTGGGGGATTCTGGGATTTGTAATCCAAAAGCACTACGTAAATTCTAAGCATCATGGATACTTGCAGACAGAATGAAACCTGATTCCCACACTTAACAGCTGATGGTAAATCTTTAGATCATCAGTTTTTAGAAGTTGTATCTCCTTTGAGGATCCTAGCAAAATGCAATATACACTTCTAAAATATATACCCACTTCTTCCCAGTCTTACTAATTAAACTGATGTTCAGCATCTTGGAGTTGGTTTGATTGATTTATACTCATTAGTATAACTAATTTTTTCCAAGTTGATATTCTCACCTTCTAACTTTGGTCCCTATTCGTTGGTGTGGCAGTGGGAGTATGTAATTCCTTCATCAGTACAAAAGGCTTGATTTTAATAACTGCAGAACTGTGCGCTGTGTGTGAGCTCTGTATGGATAAAACATTAGCCTACATCTGTCTTCTGTATAAAGAAACCATGCAGAATCTGCATCTCAGAAATTACTAGATGATCCCACATTTAGGTGAGGAGGAGGAGGAGGAGGAGGAGGAGGAGGAGGAGGAGGAGGAAAAAGGCACAGCTCCCTCATGCCTAGGCCCAACAGCTGAGGAAAGGCCCTCCTTCCATCCCAACTGCTATTGCTGTGGCTTCAGAGGGGGAAAAGAGGCAGGCATAGCTCCACTGACCTTCAGCCCCAGCAGCAGATGAAAGAATAGGCAGTACTATATCTGCTGGACTTAATCCCGTCCCTCATTGCCTTGTCCTTTTCCTTATGTTTCATTTCTTATTTAGATTATAAGGCTGAGGGAAGGGAACAGTGCAACCAACCACTTGTAAGCTGCTCTGGGAGCCTTTTTGGCTGAAGAGTCGGGTATAAATATTCTAAATAAATAAACAAATCTAATTCTGTCGCAGATCAGAGATGAAGCTGAAGTTTGGAACTAAGAAGGAACAAAAAACAACCCTAATTATTAATTAATAGCACTAGAAGCTACTGGACTTTGAAACAAGAAATAGCAGAACACAGCTGATGGGGAGCAACCAATGCATGATAGCATCAAGAAAAAGCAGAAAGGTTCATATTAACTAGAGCAGAATATACTTTAACCCTGATGAAGGAGGGCCACTCTTTCTGTGCACAGTGAGCACTCCTTTTTCACATGCATGCCATAAACAGGCCCACAAAAACCCCACTGTCCTTTCACGGCTGTAACAAGACATTCTGCTGCCTAAAGCAGAACAGCAAATGATCCCTTTCAGATTAAGATACATGACATCTAAGGAGAATGTTACCCTGCTTGCTGGGGGCCCCTTCGAGGGATTCCCAACACCTGTCAAAATTATCACTTTGGGGAAAAATTAGCTAAGAACACTGCTTTAGCAATGCAAAGAGGGCAGGGTAATTAAGGATCTTTTGCCCAATGTTTACGGAGTTCGATCACAGAGAATCAGGCTAACTGTTCAAATTTAAGTATTTTATTGACATAGATGTTGAAATCCATACAATCACTCAGCTGCACTCACTCCAACAAGCATACAAGACTATAGAAACTTAGAAAGAGGTGAAAATTAAGAGAGAGAGAGACATAAGGGTTTTTGGGTGATACTGTACCAATCCAGAAGTCTTCAGCTGGGAGAAAACAGGTGAAAAGCCAATCTTAGCCACACCTTTTGAGGCTGAGGGGAGCTTACCAGCATCCTGGTTTGCTGGTCTGGGAGAACTCCAAAATGGAGGAGAAAAAGGGCCTAGTTATAGAGCTGACTCATGTCCTGGGGAACAGATGGCTGCATTTTAATGAAGATGGATTTCAGCTTTGTAGTTCAAAGAAAATACAGTCAGGCATCCTTGTAGTTTCCTGCAAACTGAGTTTCTCATCCGGGGATGCATACCTCAAGGTATCACATTCCAGGCTGTTTGCATTGTTTATTTGTTCCCGGAGACTTATTGTCTCCTGATCACTGCTGAAAATCCACTCAAGTGGCCTTTGAGCCATTTGCAAGATTCACCTAGGATGCGTGACAGAAAACAGGCTACTCTTTTGATCTGTCTCCATAGCTCCACTGCCTACGTGTCTTTTCAGTAGATCTCTATGGCTCACTAAGGCCATTTCCGAACAGGGCGAGGGAATCGCCCTCTGCCGCTACTTACCAGATCTTCTGGCTCCCTGGTCCAGTCCGGGCTGCTCCAGGGCAGTGTGTGGCCGTTGCTCCTCACTGCTCCAACATCCAAAATGGCGGCTTCCAGTTGGTCGTGGGTCTCAACCAACCGCTGAAGCTCACCAGCCTAAAGCCTGCCCTCCGCAGATCGCAGGCTCACATTGGTGCAAGCCTACAAATCTGCATGGGAGAGCAGGCATGCAATGGCGCACGCCGGCTTTTTGAAAAACCTGAAAAATCAGATTTTTCAAAAACACGCTGGAGGACCACTTGGGGTCACTCCGGAGCGGACTGAGATGCGGATCTACACTAAGTAGTCCAGACGCAGTCCGCTCCAAGGTGCAGACGTCCTCCGTGGAGGACGCACTGCACCGTTTTATTTAACCCGTGCAGAAATGGCCTGTGTTGGATATAAAATAATTAGGACCCTCAGGACATAGTTTTTAGGTGGGTTAGATGGGTAACCAGAATTCTCCCCAGAAGACTAAGACCATTGCCACACTAGACTGTTCTAGTGCTATTATTCCACTTTCAACATCCTATGGAATCCTGGGGTTTGCAGTTTAGGGAGGGGCCGTTGAGGGACTGATGACAGGGACTCTTAAGAGTCTCTCATTCATAAAGTCATCATAAATAGAAGTTAACTTGCCAGCAAATAACACCAAAGACCATTTTGGCACAAAAGAGAGAAATTAGTGAACCTCTCCTCTTCCTGCCTGTAAAAATGCAATAATAACAAGCTAAAAATCGTTTGCTGCATTTTCCTGGCACCTAAAACTTGTTATCTGAGACAGCACCTCATTCTGCCTAATAGTATAGGTGGCCCTGGATTATTCAAATATTTTGGCAAGACACTGGCAGCCACTGAGGGAGATACGAATCTTCCCAGACTGTGAGGTCTTGGTCTAGGAAGGAGAGCAGAGACAGATCTACAAGGAGCAAACAATAATGGACAAATTAAATACCAGTGGACAAAGTGAACCAGATTTTATCTGAAGTAAATTTAGTTTCTGGCAGTGATGTAGACTTGAGTTGATTGACTCGAACTGAAGTCAGACTTAAGTCACTTCAGTGACTTGACTCAGACTTGACTTGGCAAAAATTGCACACTGACTTGACTTGACTTGAGACTTTCATATTTTTACTGACTGACTTGCTGCACTTGGTTCAGTAACATAATATATTCATCCAGAAACCTTACAGTTTACTGGTCACATGACAATCTGCAGTGGGCTTGAGGTGGGATTGAGGTCTGCTCAGCAGCCTGTCCCCGCTTCATGTAGGAGGAGCTTTCTAAAACTTTTCCTAAGAGCAGAAGGTAAGACTTGTGTCCAGAGTGCAGAGTGCATATCTCAGAGGGGAACAGAAAATGTGTTAGGCAATGGGCTTGAGAAGGAAAGATCCTTCCTTTTAAAGCTCCTGAAGCTTCCATAATGGGGAATAAGATGGATCCTATTCCCCACTTCTGAAAAAGCCTCCAGCTTTGCAAAGGGGAAGAAGAAGGATCCTATTCCCTACTTCCAAAGCTGCGGATGAGAAAGTCATAAAAGTAGAGGACTGACTCTACTTAAATTGTTAAAACTGACTTTATTTGAGTCTGTCCAGAAGTTCTGGAATGCAGGTTGGGGTATAAAGTTGGCTCCCAGACTTGAGACTTGACTCAAGACTTGACCTGAAAGTATCTTGCAAGGACTTGAGACTCAACTTGAGCCTTGAAGGTAGAGACCTGAGACTTGACTTGAGACTTGGAGCAAAAGACTTAAAATATATCACTGGTTGCTGGTGGATTCTCTGGTTTGCTATATCAAGCAGCAGGGTTGACAAGAAAAGTATCTCCAATGAGTTCTTGTATCAGAGGGAGACTGCAGGAAAAGGAATAGTGAAGTACTGGCTTTCCTGTAAGAGACATTCAAAAGCTCTCTAACAGGGAACCTCATGGCGTGAGGTGAAGATTGCATTAGATTTGTTTTTTGTTTTTTCTGGGATGTCCTATATTGAAAACGTTGCAATATATCTTGGAGACTTTGCTTGGTTTCTTTCTCCAGCTCATCTTTCTTCCATCAACATCACAGTCCAAAAGTGTGCTTAAAAAATAAAATTACCAGATGAATTATATAGAGTGCTCTGTTGTGATGTGACCTCAGCATACATGAACCCAAGGTTGCACAAAGTGTTGCTTCTGTTGTCGTTAATGGGCGCAATGGGCATGCACACATCACACCTATTGAAGATAATGGGACATGAGCATTTGTTGTTATTGTTTTATGCAGGTGTTCCTGGAAGTGAAATCCCTCATATATAGAAGCCATACTGTATATCCTGAACCACGTTAACAAGAGAGAGGTTGTCCTTAGCATCACTATCATCATGGCTGCTCGTGTACCAACACAACAATTATATTCTGGTCCTGGTGCAAAAGAACCAGTTGGTTTGATGAGAACCTAGATACTTAATAAGCTGTTTTCTATTGCACCAGACCACTGAGCAATCTAGCTAGGGCCAGCCCTGCTATTAGACAACTGGGCACCTTGGGATCAGTTGTGGTACCTTCCTGTTTTTTTCAGCTGGAATTCCTGGCTGCTTCCTTCAATTGGAATTCAAAGCGGGTTGTTCCACACAGCCTGTCGTCAATGTCCCTCCTACCTCAGGTGTGGTAAAGAATGGCATACCATTGTCAATGTTAAAGCAAAGCTCAACTTCTGTACATGGAAAAAGTGAGCCTTTGTCCTCTGCCACAAGCAGTAAAATGTCTTGGTCTGGCCTTCTATTTTGCTCCTTATTTGCTTATGCTGCCATTCCTCAGTGTGGTTCCCTCCAAATGTGTTGGACTACAAATCCCATCACTTGTAGCTAACAGAGCACTAAATTGAAGCCATCTGGTTTACACTGATGGATAATATCTGTTCAGAGTTTCACATAATCCAGTCCCCACCAAGATCTCAAACAGTGATTCAAAGACTAATCCAATTTTCTACAAATAGTACAATGTATATACATATATGATCACTTCGTCAACACACAGAATCAGAAATATATACCAATACTTGTGTAAAAGAAGACAACAAATACCTGTAAGGTCTTCACTGCATTTTCCAGTTCTCCCTCCTTTTCAGTTCTAAGCTTCTTCTTGTGGGAGGCATATGCTATAATCTTCCTTTTCAAATAAGCTCTTGAGCATCCCACTCAATAGCACATGAAAAGACAGTACCTTTATTATTAGCAAACTAATCTGGAGTTCAGAAGCTTTCACATTTTAAACTGTTCATCACGATGCAGAAAAAACATCCAAACATCAAACCCAAAAGGCACTGGGAAGATCAGAAACACTAATACCATAACCTGTGGTCTGAAACTGTGGTCTGAAACTGAGGTTTTGTAAATATAGGAAGAATTTATACATTGAAATAAGGCAGGCAATATCAAAAAATAATCCATAAGAAAATAGTTTTGATGTACAAATGAAAGAAAAGTGTAGTCTCTCTCTGTTGGTTGTAAAATCCACCAGAAACCCACCAATAATAACTCAGACATATAATTCTTAAGTATAGCATAGATCAAAGTTTAATTTACAGGAGTAGTCCTACCTATAATTGGATGAAGGATACCATTAACATCTCTCCCAATTATCATATAAACATAAGTAATGTTAGTCAGGTTACTCAAAGATTTATGAAAGACAGTAGGAGCATTCCAGATTTGGACTGTAAACACTGACCAAAACAGCTAACTTGTTTGAAATCTTAATGCATGATATAAGAAACTATTGTATCTATGATAGTTTAAAGCACAGAATTTGGGGCATTCTTATGAATAAGAACTGAAAGGTCTTTTGTTAGAAGCTGCCACTTATGTAAATCGCTCCAGCCTTTACAAAGTTGATCTTTATCAGTTGTCAATTACTCTTCCGTAAAAAGACAGTATCAACTTTCATTTCCTTAAGCTTAGCTCTTCGTGGGTGTTAGATTGCTAGTATTCATGAGGCCCTACAACCGGATTTTATATTTGGATCTCTAGAGTTTCAGAAACAGATCTTTTGCAGCTCTATCCTAATATACAAAGAACTGAATTTGGGATATTATATCTTATGTTATCCTGTACAGAATGTGCTCTTCCATTCGGCTATATTCATTCTTCAAAGAATTTCCTAGAGGCTCTTGATCCTACAAGCTGTCAGTTCAAAAAATTTTCTACAAGTCATTCTTTTGAAATACACTGCAAGGGGTTAGTCAGTTTTGCCAATCAGTGGTCAGTTTTACATATGTATTTTGCTGTAAATTGCCATTTCTTTACAATTAATTTATTCAGGCACATTTGCAAGGATTCTTTGCATTTCATTCAAAATACTACCCTTTCAAGTTAAGGTTTATTCTATTGCTTAGGGCAGTACCCCTAATCCTGAAATTTGATTTATGGTAATTATGGCATAGAACTTTTGTTAAGGAAAGGAATAATTTTGTCCTAGCATGCTGCTGTCCCTGGAAGTGAGTGACAAATATATTAATTTATTCAGAGATTCAAGATTTTAGAGCTACTTAAATTTTATAGTCACAAACTCAAGCTCTACAACAACACCTATTATGCAAATAGGCAAACTTGCATAATTACTCACAATGAATAATTTATTCAGGTGTTATAGTCACAAAAAGAAGGCAACAAACTATGGAGGATACTGTTATCCCACTCACTCACTCCTGCCATGGGAAATCTTACTCAGTCATCACTCTCTGGCTTCTGACATTTCAGCAGGTCTTGCCTGCATCCATGCAAATATGTTTTCTCTGCCACAAGAGTCTAAAAAATAGCATTGGATTGGGATAAGCAACTTGCTGTTATTGTTGTGTGCCTTCAAGTTGTTTCTGAATCATGGCAACCCTAAAGCGAGCCTATCATGGGGTTTTCTGGGGCTGAGAGTATGCGATGCACCCAAGGTCAGCTGGTGGGTTTCCATGGATGGGTGGAGAACTGAACCCTGGTCTCTAGAGTCATAGTTCAGTGCTCAAACCACTACACCACACTGGCTATCAAAGCAATCTGGTGCCCTCCAAATATTTTGGACAATGATTTCTATAAGAAATGGTCATGGATTATGTGGGCTGGGGATGGTAGGGATTCTAGTGCAAGACATCTGGGGGGTTCTAAGTTTCCCAGTCCTGCTCTGTATGAAGGCTAAGATTCTCTAGCCAATGCCATATTCAGCAGCTTTTCTGCAGTCCTGAAAGGCACCTCAAATCCAAAATCTCATTGTCTTCAGTCTATGGATGGCCATTTGGATGTCAAAATACCATTTTCTTAATCACAGCATCAAGTTGCTTTCAGGGATCAGTGAGTCTTGCTGTATACTGCTGCACTTACACACACGTTCAGGGATGTGTTATTCCCATTATACATTAAAATGCATATATGATCTACACTGAAGCATGTTTAGCTTCCCCTAGTATGAAGAGTATGTTTAGTGGTTTAAGTATTGGACAATGACTCCAGAAACTGAGGTTTGAATCCTCACTCAGCCATGAAAACCCATGCAGTAACCTTGGACAAGTCACACTTTCTTAACCTTAGAGGAAGGCAAAGACAAACCCCTTTAAATGAATCTTGCCAAGAAACCCCACAATGGATTTCCATGGCTGCATGTGGATTCGAATCCTGGTCTTCAACTCACTACACTATGCTGGCCCTCATAGACCAATATGGGTGTGTATGCTTTGACTATGGTGTACCCATGAATTTCATAAGGTTTTCTTAGGCAAGGAATACTCAGATGTGGTTTGGCAGTTCCTTCCTCTGAAGCACCTGGTATTCACTGGTGGTCTCCCATCCAAGTACTAACCAGGGCTGACCTTGCTTAGTTTTCAAGATCAGACAGAATCTGGTACCTTTAGGCATTTAGACACTTGTAGGTATGTGGATGAGAGAGATGAGAGCCACAGTAGTGTAGTGGTTTGAGTGCTGGAATATAACCCCAGAGACCAGAGTCTGATTCCCTGCTCGACCATAGAAACCCACTGGATGGGGAAACCCACTCTCAGCCCCAGAAAATTCAGTGATAAATTCACCTTAGGGTTGTCATAAGTCAGAAACAACTTGAAGGCACACAACAACAACAACAACAACAACAACAACAACCAACAGATATATAGATATATAGATACAGGGATAGTTTAAAAAAAAGACAAAATTGAGTGGGGTGCATAAAATATCAAGAAACAATGAGAAAAAATATGCATCTGATTCCACCACAATGTTGTGGCCAAAGAGTTGTTCCATGGTTGTGCAATGTACTATGGGAAGCAAGCTTTGTGTGGCAGTGTTTTCATTTAATTAAACCCTAGACAGGAAGAAAGAACCTTAAATGACACTCAGTGGCTGCTCTTTTCACATCTCCAGGAACCAGCTGTTGCTTATATTGATGGCTAAAGAACGTGCCCGCCTCTTGAGCTGGGTAGACACAGAAACGTCAGCGTCCTAGCAAACATTACATCTCTGTGAAAATAAGGTCCAGTGTTCAAGGCCTCCAAGTTGTTTGTGCTGTGTCTGAAACCAGACGAGTTCAGCAAAATCCCTGGACTCCAGACATCTAGTCCATTGCAAACAATCCCAGTGGGGTACATGGAGGTGCAGAAAGTGAACAGCTTGTCATTGCACATATATACAATTTATGTTGGGAGTGACCTACATGTCTTTTCTCTGTCCATCGAGATGAAACAGCATTTTCTCAGGAGGTATCTATAATTCACAGGTTACACATGCAATAAAAGATTATGTGCAATAATTATAAACTCAATGCAACTGGCAATTTTTCTTAAAAAATATTTTGTATGAACCTAAGTAAGCTCACTTTTGAAGTTCAGATGCTGTGGCAAGGACTTTTAACTGGTGGATACTATGTTTTTTCCACTGATGTGCTTTTATTTGTGTTTTCCATCTGTTGTATTCATTAATTTTATTTGTTAAATAAATAAATGAAACAAATTTGACAGAGAGAAAAAATAGATAGAAGGATAGACAACAGAAACAGGTATGTTTAGACTGCATTTTATATGTTGAAAATGTACATTTGAGAAAAGATCCTATTTAGAAACACAGCTAAGAGAGAATATAAACATGTGCTTGGATGTCAGACACCGTCCAAACCAGCCCCATTAATACTCAGAGAGATTAGAAAAGTTAATTTTTTGGACTACAACCCCCAGAATTTCACATCTAGCACAGCTAGTGGACATTTTGGGTAGAGATTCCAGTGAGCTATAGTTCTCCAAAGTAATTTTTCCAGGCTCTGTTTGAATTGGGATCCACAAACCTTCAGAGAGCCAGCACAGTGTGATGTTGGGCTATAGTCCTGGAAACCAAGGCCATTTCCACTCTATACAGTTATACACTCTATTATTCCACTTTCAACATCCTGTGGAATGCTGGGTTTTGTAGGTTACTGAAGGCAAAGAGCTCTCTGGCTGAGAATTATAAATGCCACTCCCTCAACTGCAAACCTCAGGATTCCATAGGATGTTGAAAGTGGAATAATAGCACTATAACAGTGTAGTGCAGAAAATGGCCCAAGGTTCGATTCCCCACTCGACCATGGAAATCCACAGAGTGACCTTGGGCACATCACACCCTTTCATATCCAGAAAACCCTTTCAGTATCCAGGATTCACCTTAGGGACTCCATAAGTTGGAAATGACTTGAAAGCACACAACAACTACAAACCTTCAAACAACAAAATATATTATGTCAAATATTGTCCGAGTCTCATATTGACTACTCAGAATATCTGTCTTTTCTACAGAAATGAAGGACAGGTGCTCTCTACTCAATAGTAACAGTAAACTAAAACAGAATAAGCCTTTCCTGATCACTCTTGAGCATATATGTGTGTGCAATGGCAATCTGGCATGGTAAAAAACGAGCTTTACTAGAAATATTTCTGCATCTTCTAATTCTGGCAGGCACTTCTCTGAGTTCAATTCTATTGAGGCATGTAAAATTAGCAACCCAACATGATAAGGTTGCACGTGAATTCCTACAGTGGAGAGATTTTTAGATTAAGCTGTTTGTATGTGGGTAGACGTGCAGTATTTAAAAACATTCAGGCTAATCCCATCCATGTGGGAGTAAGTGTCCAGTGAACTTTCAGAGGTGATGTGAAGAGGACTGGGCTAATAGCCCTCTTATTGCATGGTTTTCCTTAAGAATGCAGAAATAGGCAGGAACACGTATAAGTATGAGTTGAGAAATAATTACCGTGATTTAAATAGAAACACAATGCATCTCAGCAGAAGGGGAAGACTGACTTGGTGATACATATGCCTGATGCCTCTCTGATGTCCCGGTTGTAACTGCTGATGGGCAGTTTAAAGGTGCCTACACTCCCTTTTTATGATTCTTAAGTTTTAAACCAGCCTTGAAGTGACTAGCCCTTCAGACAGTAGGTTCCTTCAAACATAGCACTGTCTTTTGTACACTTAGACATGTGGCCACTTTCCTTGTTCCAAAAAAAAAAAGTGTGGTACTCAAGGGAACACAAGTTAAAATAACTAATTACTTTCAATTAATTCCTTTCCTCAATAACTGAAATACAATTTCATTACATTGCAATTGCAACTTTATGAGGGATCATTTCAACTGTCATTGTGACTATAAATCTACCTCTATAGTTAGGGGAGAGTGGAGAAAGAATACCACATACTTTAGCTGCTGGCTCAATCTGTGCCTCATCTGACTGAATAAAAAGATTTTGGATGCAATTTCTTAAAAAGAAATTGTTCCATGACCTTTGGGAAATGGGTAAATAAAAAGTTGTTTTAAAAATCCTAACTGTGACAGTGATTATTTCTGGGGTTTTGAGATTAATTGTAACAAATTACTTTTAAAAGGGAACTGTCCAGGCTCTGCAATTGTGTGCACATTTCTCTCTTTCTCTCTCTCTCCCCCTTTCCCTCATTCTGTGTGTAAGGGTTGCGTCCTATGAAAAGTGGATTGTGTCATATCAGCATATAGCAAGACTGGTTTGTGCACATACGTGGTAGGAGGAGGGTGTGAGAAAGATCAAGAGGCAAATATTATTGGCTGAGCAATGCATTCTTTAGCAGCGAATCACAGCTACTGAGCATTCATGCTTCTCCAACCAGCATGAAGAGGAGGAAGGCAGGATGGGGAGGGGGAACAGTGGGAAAGTTAACTAGTAACATTACGTGGAAAGGTATAAAAAGTTTCAGCACGGTTGCATTTGGCCTGTTTGCTCTACCCCTCTCACCAGTGGAAACTTCTGATCAAGGCTGAGAGAAACTACCCAAACGGTATGTACTGGCACTTTTTTTAAAATGTCTTGACAACATTAGGGAAGATAAGTGAGAGAAAGAGGTGTAGCTATGTACATGCACGTGCATAACTGACTGAGAACCTGGCATACTATTGTTGGGTATTTGTATGTCCCAGTCCATCACAGAAAACCTTGCATGGGTTGCAATCCTGCATGTTCTTGACTCAATGGGACTGCAACATACAGATGTACGTGGTCTTAGATGACACTTTGTGGATCCAAGCCAGAACAAATTTCTTGTACCCATGTTTGCTGTCCTTTTACTTAAAGGAAGATTTTGGATCATAACTGATACATAGCTTTGATACTGAATGTTAAAACAACTAATTTGCATATATGTTGTGCCTCTTTCGTTGACCTAATAATATGGATGTTGGAATTTGTCATATGGGCAGCATGGTACTCCTATATTTGCATTGCAGTTAAGTTTCCCCCATTAGCATGACCAATGCCCAGTACAGAATATATAGTGCATTTTTTTTAGATACATTGTAATATCTAGAGTTCATTTTTCCCCTCAACCACAGCTGGAAAACAATCTGTGTTGGCAAAACGGTGTGTATAGATGTCCACTACATAGATGTCCACTGTGCCTGAAAGATCCATAGGAGGGGCATCCTTGATACAGACTCTTTTTACTAAACCCATTTCCATAGATGCAAACCTTTGGGGGGGGGGAATTAGAGGGGACATCCCTTCAGAACATAAATCAGAAATGAGTAACCTCTGGCCCTCCAGATGTTAGGGAACTGCAACTCCAGTTATCCTGGAGCTTTGCCCAGACTGGCTGTGATCAATGAAATTTGAAGGTTGACAACATTAGGAGGGTCATAGGCTCCTTACTATCACACCATCCTGAGCAAATGTGGCCTTCTCTTATTTTGGAACTAAGCAGGATTGAATCTGGTTAGTACAGACAGAAGACCACCAACATTCCCAAATTGCTTCCACAGAGCATAGTAGAAGTCTTTTGTGAGGGGTAGGATGTGTGGCTTAAAGCAGTGTGGGAATGTTGTCATTTTCTTGATGTTGTTGGAGTGCCAGCTCCCAGCAGCCCTAAGCATCAGAGCTCAGAATGAGGAATGCTGGGAGCTACAGTCCAACAGTGTCTGGAGGGCTGCACAATTGCCAGTGCAGTTTGTAATATGGCAAGGGGGGGGCTAGGCTTTGGGAACATGCTTCTAGAGACAACAGCCAACCCTCGCCTTGTGTAAATTTCAAAGTTCTCAGCTTGTTATCTTTAAGAGTGACTGAAGAAAGCTTAATCCACAAGCTAGGGCCCCATAAGAGAATTGACTCTGATTGCAAGCTTGCTCTTATCATTAATTACAGTCCGGCTTCCCTGAACATTTGAGTTTGCTATCAGTTATAAAAATCAGACAAAGGAGGCCCATACTAATCTTTGAAAATGCACACACTCCAGTCTCTTGTTTCTTGAAACCTGTCAGGAAATGCTTTGCTTTAGTGTCTTCATCTTCCATAAAAATGAATCTTTTTGTCACTGAAGCTCACTCAAGAGTTTTAGCTGTCCTGAATCATGGCTGGACAACATAATGTCTTCCAAGCATTGCTGAACACCACACCTAGCCAACGGGTGGAATGATGAAAGGAGTCGTAGGTCATTTCCGCACTACACTCTTATAGCGTGATTATTCCACTTTCAACATCCTATGGTGTCCTGAGGTTTGCAGTTTCGGGACAAGCTGGCCGGCCCCTCCCGAAACTGCAAACCCCAGGATTCCATAGGATGTTGAAAGTGGAATAATCGTGCTACAAGAGTGTAATGCAGAAATGGCAATAGTTCAAAAACATCTGGAGGACCAATAAAATTGCCCACCTTTGTCCTGGACAAAGTAGAGTGGATGTCTCTCCTTATGAACTGAAGGCTCAGCCAGAGCCCTGTTACCATTTGCTCAGGATTATTCTGGGGCAAACACACTGATCACACAACTCACCACCACAGCTACAGCAGAAGGATGCAACATTGGCTTCCTCTGTAAAACCGGGCTAGATGGGAGACCCACAGTAAGATCTCTTGGGGTCTTATGCGTTGGTTTGGAAGGTTACTTTACTCATGGGGTTACTTTTTTAAAAAAAAAATATATATCTCCCTGTTACTCAAGATAACAATAAAAAATAATTTATTGTTCCACTGGTTGCATTGGTCATTATGGTTGGCTCTCCACATTTGCTAGGGTTAAGGGCTCAGGACCCTCACAGAAGTGGAAAAAAACACAAATATCAAAATGTGTCTGTCTGTCTGTCTGTCTGTCTGTGTCTGTGGGAAGGGGGCCAAGGCATGGTCGAGACAGTGGGCATCCAGGATCCAAACCAGGTCTGGGAAAGAAGAGGGAAAGGGGGTTTAGCATGGTGGTCCAGAAATTCTTATTTCGCACCCATCTCCTTCCTTGGGTGTGTAAGGGGCTTCAGGAAAAGGTTTGTGGTGCTGAGAAATTGGAGTAGGACCACAACAACGCTTCTGCATGACATCATTGCAGTCCTGTCCTTCTCCTGTTGCCAGCTGGCATGATCGCAGATTAAATCATCAATGGGTTTTCTCCATCAATGATCTACAATAGCATGACTGTCCTGCCCTTACCTGACCTACAGAATTGCCAGAAGCACGATGGAGGTGCTTCCTGCCCCAGCACAGCCTGGGAAAGTGCCTGGCTGCACTGCAGAAGGAAGAGGTGTGTCCATCACGCTTCCTTCAGCAGAGAGCCAGCTGGTGCAGAGGACAGCATTTGCATCCGCACTCTCATCCTGGCAAAGCCACTGCCTGGATGACACTGGAGACAAGTAAGTTGCAGAAAGGGCCATGGTGACCCTAAGACGAATCTGTTAAGGTATCTTCTGAGCAAGATTTGTTTAGAGGGGTTCAGAGTTAAAGATTTGGCTTCCTCTGAAGCTGAGAAAGTACAGCTTGCCCAAGGTTATCCAGTGGGTTTCCATGGGCTGAACAGGGATTCGAACACTGGTCTCCAGAGTCCTAGTCCAACACTCAAACCAGTTATACCACACTGGATCAAGAGGAACATGTAGGTACACTACTGTACCTGTCTTCCTACAGTCCATCAACAAAGAGGAGCTTTGAGGGGATGATTTCTGTTGGAGAGCAGAGGGACCAACCTATACCCAAATGGTCTTAAACCAACCTTCCTTTCTATCTGAAGAAGGAATATTAGGTGGAATCTTGGGTCTCTTCACACTATATAGGACTATTATTCCACTTTAACTGCCATGGCTGCATTTGGTGGAATCCTTGTACAGTTTGGCAGGACGCTAGAGCTCTCTGGCAGAATTCTAAATAGTCTTCCTTGACCTCCAAAGCCCAGGATTCTATTGGACAGAACCATGGTAGTTAATGTGGAATCATAGTGTTATAACAACATAGTGTAAAAGACCCTGAGGCTTGTACTGGCCGTCTGCTATGGGAAGGGGCACTTCTTCAGATATTGGGCTTCTACTTAGCGGAGAAGTCTTAATAGCTCTCAAAGTGCAAATCCCAGGATGCCATAGGAAGGACCCATGGCAGTTAAGTGGAAACCTACTGCTATAATTATGTGGTGTGAAAAGGCCCTTTGATTAGTTTGGTCCGACTAGATGTAGCCACAACGTTTCACCAACCTTAGATAACCATTTATTCAGTCATTCAAGCCTGCCCTTTATTATAGGGGTGGGAGGGCCTCAGGCTTCTACTTTATTTTGTATTTTTACTAGAACCCTGTAACCCACCAACTAGAGTTAGATGCAAAAGAGATCATTCATAAAATGAAATAACACCACAGCCCAAAATTTAAGTACTAGAACTGAATTCAGCTTGCAGTCCTTTCAGCTCAGAAATCCTTTCCCAGTTACCTCAAGATTTCTCATTTTTGGTTTACAAAGGGTTTAGAGTGAGGGGAGCCCCCTTGGTGCCTCTGTTAAAAAACAGGGAATCACAAATACTTGTCAATCTATTTCCAGATGATCCAGATATTTACGAGTAGATTCTGATCCACTTTCTCCTTCTTTAGTAGAGTCAAAGATTGCCAAATCTGTTGTGAAAGTGAATTTTGCTGTCAGATGAGAACCATCCTTGTAACCTCTGTATACTCCTAAGATCATCTGGTTTCACAATATGTGCATACATGACAAACTTGTGTGATCATTGGCCTAATTCAGCCAAACACAGGCCATTGGCAATGTGATCTTTTTGACATGTAGGAATCTCCCCAAAAAGAGACGGTGTAGTGTAATGGTCGACATATTGGACTGGGATTTGGTGGATCCAGATGCCTTAGTCCTCACTGAACCATGAAATTCATTGAACTGGACCACCCACTCTTTCTGTCTGGCCCATCTTAGAGTTACTATGAAGATAAAATATGGAAGACAAGAGCCACCTATGGATCTTTGAGCTCAAAGGAAGAAAGCCAGCTAAGTAACAAATAAATAATGTGATTTTTATAGTAATTTCAAAGTAAGTGAACAGGTTTCCTGAACCTGTTCATGCCAGGTGAGCTCTGTTTAGGTTGCTCAAATGATGCAGGCTACATCCTGGCACTGTCTCCCTCCACCATCCCAGCTGTTTACTGCAGTTACTTATAACTCATGAATGGGAATCATATAGTCCTCCAGAGGTTCTTGGGTTACAGTTTCCAGCAGTCCTAGCCAGCATAGCTAATACTGAATGCTGAGAGCTGAAGTCCAGAAACTCCTGAAAGAATTGCACAATTCCTACCCTTATTCTAGCATGTGACATGTCTTAGCTATTAAAACCGGCTCCTGACATATCCTTCAAACCATTTCACAATTTCTGCTATCTCTCAAATATAAACAACATTCTAGCTGACTGGCCTTTCTTGTATAATGCTCAGAGTTGAAGGAGATCTGCTAGCAATGTTCTTTAGCCAGGGCCCAGGCCTTTCTATCTATCATTGTCGTCCAAACCACATGGGATTGTTCCTCATGAACACCAGTTTCTATACATGGACTAAGTACTGTTTTAACAGGCCTATGTATTAGATATATATGCTTGGCTTTTGAAAAAGTTATTTTAAATGAGTTAAATAGCACAGTTAGCAGACCTGGTTGAAGAGATGCAAAGGGTCTTGGCTGATTGGTGTTTCCAAAATCGTGTAAAATTTGCACTTTAGTAATTTAGAGTGTTTTTTAATTATTTATTTAGTGGTTCTTTATTATCTGAGGACCTAAAATGTATCTTATTTTGTTCGGATATACCTTTGGTGCTGATTACTAGAGCTATGCAGTGCTTCCCAAATAATCTGCAATAAACCCTCTTAAGATACATCCCAGACTAGTGTTCCACCACCTCTCGTCAATTGTCCTTTTGGTTTAATTTTGTTTTTAATTTGTTTTAGTAATTAATGTTTTTTAAGGGGATAGAAGGGTTGGTGGGTGGGAAGGATGGGGTACGTTTTAATGTATTTATATATTCTGTAATGCCGCCTCGATCCATTGGGTGAGGCGGGATAAAAATTTTAAATTTTTATTATTATTATTATTATTATTATTATTATTATTATTATACATTGATACATATATCTAGGAACAGTACCTGCAGAAGCTCAGCTGCTAAGACTCTCTCCAACCCAGTTACTGAAACTTGAGTTACCATGGTACACTCTTCTAGTTCCAGCTTGTATACATGTACAGTGATCTGTATGGTACACAGAGGCAGCACAAGAAATGGGAGTGAAGAATATTAAAAGAAATGTCTATGTACTATGGGCCAATTTATAATAAAGTGGTGTAATGTTTCCGCCTAGCTATATGACCTTGGGATGTTAGCATGAGTTACACAGAAAAGGTTCCCATCTTATATATACAAAGAGACACAGGCCCTTTCCACACATGGAGGAAAAAATGGGCGAAAACACGCTAGGACGGACCTTACCTGCATCCGGGTAAGTCCGTTGCCGTGTGGAGCAGCGCATTTTCGCTGCTCCACACTCGTCAGCGTCCTGCGGTGTCCTGCGGCGTCCAAAATGGCGGCTGCTGGCTGGCAGAGGCTCTCCACCAACCGGAGAAGGTCACCAGCCGGAAAGCCCGCCCCTGGCAGATCTGCAGGTACACCCTTGCGCACGTCTGCAAATCTACACCGGGCGCTGTGACGCGGCTGCACGCCCCGTGCCTTTTAAAAACCACATGAAAAGTGGTTTTTAAAAAGCACGCGGTGCCGCCACTTCCGGTCACCCTAGCGCGGATTGGGGTGTGGAATTACACTAAAGTAATCTACTCCAATCCATTTTACGGTGTAGACGACCTCCGTCAGAGGTCGCGCTACACCGTTTTAATACCCCCATGTGGAAAGGGCCACAGACACTACTTGGATTTGCAGAAGGGTATCTTAAGCTTTGCCTCCCTGACATGCTAGTTTGCCATGTTCAGTGAGTTTTATCTTTAAGATAAAAATGCTCAATATGGGGTATGATGCCACTCTGTTTTTGTTTGTTTGTTTGTTTGGTTGATTGGTTGGTTTTGTGAGGACTAGACAAAACAGAAGCCATTCCCACACTACATTGTTGCAGTGCTCTTATTCCACTTTCAACACCCTATGGGATCCTGGGGTTTGCAGTTTAGGGAGGGGGCCTTTAGAATTCTCAGCCAGAGGGCTCTTGGACCTCAGTAAACTACAAACCCCAGAATTCCACAGGAGGTTGAAAGTAGAATAATAGTACTATAACAGTGTAGTGCAGAACTGGCCTAAATTTGGCTATTTCATTTCCTTCCCTCCTACCTCTCCCTCCACACCCACACTCTGAAACAGTTGGGCTCACTTTTTGCCTTAATTCATGTGAACAAGCATTCAGATATACCATCGCATCCCAAACTGTCTCCAGCATTACATCCTGAGAGACCATTTCACCTTGGTTCTTCTAAAGTATTAATAGAAATGTAAGGACTATGATAGAGAATCAAATTTCTATATTTAATTACTCTTTCTGACTGGTGTGGGCTCCCCTGCTATCGTATCACAAATTGCCACCAACTTTGTTTCCTTCACCCTTAAAGTGTAATGTAGTTTACAGATACCCATCATCAAACAGTCAATCATCCCACACACATATGCACTCCTGGATATCTCTCTTCCCCTCCCTCCAGCTCTCTCCCTGGCTCCCTCATTTCAGCAAGATAAGTTGAGAGGACTTTGTTGCTGCTGTTAAACACTGGAAAGAGATACATTCTTGCCCAGCTACTTCCATTCATGCACATCTACCTTCTGCCCACAGACAGCTGAGAAGAGGCTTTCAGTTTACAGGACCAGCAATAAAAAAATACAAGCCAGCTCTTTGAACATTTTTCTACATATAAAATATTGGAGAAGAAACAACCTGGTAGGTTTAAGGACTAGTTTTGTGATATCCAGCATGGGATCCAAGCACAACTGAACAGCAATCATATACAGTTATCTCTCCACATTCGCTAAGGTTAGGGGCACAGGACCCCCATGAAAGTGGAAAAACCGTGAATAACTTTAGGCCCTCTCAAACCATATTTAACACACACATACACACAAAGTATGATCACCATATTCAACCCACCATGGATTCCTTTGGGACATCAGGTTTCCTTCACAAGGCAGAAGTGGGTGGCTGGTGGGGCTTACTACCACTTCCACTGTGGTCCCACAATATTTTTAGTAGAGACTTACAAGCCTCGTTCAGAGTTTCTGAGTCTCAAGAGGCTTGCAGTCCCTATTAAAAATGACATAGGGAGGCAGCAGAGGTGACAGCAAATAATTCGTGAATAATAAAATCTGCAAAAGTAAAACCCGCAAATGTGGAGGGCTGACTGTACTTACATTTACTCCAGAAGTGTCAGAGAGAAATGCTGATCCCACAAGTGATCTGGGCATTCTTATGCATCCCATTTAGAGGTTTGAAAGGTAAAAGAGAAGAAGGAAGGAAGGAAGGAAGGAAGGAAGGAAGGAAGGAAGGAAGGAAGGAAGGAAGGAAGGAAGGAACCAGCTTAAAAAGTTCCCATGTTCATTCAGTGTTGATGTAACATTACAAACTGAAGCATTATTTATTCACTTTTGCTTTTCCTATGTCTAGCTGATACATACATAGTATAGTAATTTGGCTTTTCCCCTATTCCTGGGGTAGGCAACATTTTATGTGGCTTTCAGGAATCCACAATGCCATAGCATCACTGGTAATAGCTACTGTCTCCACTACCTTCACTGCAAAATAACAGCAGCTTCCTGCCATCTCTTCTGGAAGTGAAGTAGGTGTTCTGCCCTGTAGTTTTGTGTGGCTCTATAGCTCAGGCAGTTCTCTGAGCATGGGAAAAGTTTTCTGGCTAAGAATTCTAAATGCCTCTCCACCTTCAAATAGCAGAATTTCATAGGACAGAACCACAGAAGTTAAAGTGGAATCACAGCACTTTACCTGTTTAATGGGAAAGGGAAAGGGCCACTAGTTTACTCTTTGAAAATTCTGTAGCTAGAGGAGTTCTCAAGCACAAATCTGCATCAGGACTAGAACAACTGAAACAGCTGCTGCCACCCATAGGTTTGATTTGGATGGTTTCTACTTCTTTAGGGACTATTTTTACACATGCAGGTGTGTGTGTGGACACGAATATACATTTGTAGGCGTTGTTCTATTTGATAAAGATAAGCAGTATACTCAGGGCGCTATACCAAACCAAGAGGCTGACATAAAACACTCCGCCATATTTGTGCTGAAGGGCAAAGTAAACTTAGGCCATTTCTGCACGGGGCGAGAGAACCGCCCTGTGCCAGTACTTACCGTACTTCTTGGCTCCACGCTTGCCTCCGCACAGCTCCAGGGATGAAAATGGTGGCTTCCGGTTGGTCGAGGCTCTCCACCAACTGCTGAAGCTTGCCAGCCTAAAGCCTGTCCCCGGAAGATCTGCAGGCTCACACAGGTGCAAGCCTGAAAATCTGCACCGGAGCGTGGGCATGGAGTGGTGCGCTCCATGCTTTTGAAAGACCTGTTTCAAGTGGTCTTTCAAAAGCACACTGGACGACCCCTTTGGGTCGTTCCAGAGTGGGCTGAGGTGCGGAACTACACTAAGTAGGTCCGACCCAGTCCGCTCCCAGGTGCAGACATCCTCTCTGGAGGACGCTCTGCACCGTTTCTTTAAGCCCGTGCGGAAATGGCCTTAGACTCAAATTATAAGCTCTTTATGTGTCATAATGAAAAGGCATGTTTCAAACTATATGAATTCCAGTTTTCTCCTCCTCTCATAAATCAGTGATGGATTTGGGGACCTCTCTGAGAGGCTTGGCAAAAAGGGTTTAAATATTTCTCTGTGGTTTTCTTTTCCTCTCTGAAGCCAGCTAGGGTATACTGTCTTTGCTCTGCCTTTCAGTGGTCTCTTGCACACTACACAATTATAGCATTTGAATAGCACTTTTAACTGCCATGGCTCTATCCTATAGAATCCTAGGATCTGTAGTTTTAAGAATTCACGTTTAAAATTATCTGACAGAGAGTTTTGGACCTCACCCACATACAATTACCAGGACCGAAGTGCCATCCAAGTCCTATAATTGTATATAATGAAACACACCAAGCTGTTTGGTAGGTTGAAAAAACCTAGTATTAGAGTGAAGCTGTAATTGCCCAGGAACTGTTGGAAGGGACCCTTTAGCTGCCTCAACACTCAACATTTCTTCCATGCATAAATTCCTGTATGTGCACATTCCTAACCACACTTGGCGTCCTTTTCCTCAAAGAAGCTTCTGCCTTGCAGCTACTCTCTCCACCATCCCATTTTGAGGGATGGTGGCTTTTCATTGTTGAAAGGATGGACTTCTTTTCTGTTTTCCTTGAAAAAAAAATCTTAATGTAGTTTGTTTTAGTAGGCAACCATACTTCTTTCCAAAATACGGCCCTCCCCAACCTAGTGCTGCCCAGCTATAACCCAACACATCTCGAAGATACCAAGATTGGTTGAGACTGTTAAGCCATTTCTGCACTATACTGTTCTTGTGCTATTATTCCACTTTCCACCTCTTGTGGAATTCTGCTGTTTGTAGTCTACTGAGGCCAAAGAGCTCTCTGGCTGAAAATTCCAAATGCCCTTCCCTAAACTGCAAATCCCAAGAATCCATAGGATGTTGAAAGTGGAATAATAGCACTATAACAGTGTAATACTGAATGGCCTTAGAAAACAATGCAATTAGAAAATAGCACAATCTAGGGTCTACCTGCAGCTGTTGGATGTTTCTTACATGAACTGAAATGGAAAAAGCAGGACAATACCTCCAACTATCCTGATTTGGCAGGGACAGTCCTGATTAATCCTCTGTTGTCCTATTTTTCCAGCTGCTTTTAAAATGTCCCAGTTTCTCTCTTCACTTCCCCTTTCCCCTCTTTGTCTTTGGCTTACTTCAGTTGCTGCAAGCTGAGTTCAAAGTACAAAAGTAGCTTGCATTGCATTAAGCTCAGCAGGGAGGCAAACTCTTGCTTTCCCCTACAGGCTCAGGCAAAAGCAAGCTGCTGCAACCTCCCCTAACTGGTGTATTCTTCCTCATTAATGACTTTTGCCATCT
The DNA here is from genome assembly GCA_948474755.1 of Ctenosaura bakeri. Taxonomy (NCBI): domain Eukaryota; kingdom Metazoa; phylum Chordata; class Lepidosauria; order Squamata; family Iguanidae; genus Ctenosaura; species Ctenosaura bakeri. Next base: position 80,668 of record CAOLHI010002664.1, on the reverse strand, counting down.
TGATGTCACTTGGCCACATGTGTCTGGCTTTTCATATATGAAATGCTGGAGGGTATGCACCTTCTTAAAGGATGCCTGGATGGGAGGAACCCCCAGCCATACATACACCCAGAACAGCAGTTGCTCTGGATTCATGAGGAGCACATACTTAAAATCAGTGGATTACAAATTATTTCCTTACTCCCACTTTCTTGTGCTTCTAGGCATTAATGGTGGAAAGTGATCACCAGTGAACAGTGGGGTGGCAGTCTTTCACATTTTGTCAATCTGCAATTGCCACCTAACTATGCCAGCTAAGGTTGAAGGGAGTTGCAACATCTGGAGATTTATGTCTGGTTTGTAGAGATGAATCTCCACAGTGGATATACCCAACGATCAGGTGATTGTCACTCCAGATTTAAAGATGAGGACAGTCTAGGTTCTTAACTCTTAAATCACAGTGGGCATTCAAAATTTTAGAGATGCTAAATTAAGCATTAGTTTCCTTTTGGTTTAAAAGATACCAATTCTACCAACTATGCAGAAAGCCTAGAAAATCTAGAGGGAAACTGAAGAACTATGCTTCCACTAAAATACCACCACATAAACCATGCCTCCATCATCACACCACCACCTTTGAAGGTGACCTGAAATTGACAGTGCACTGACTATTTAGAAATTGTCCCTGTATCCCCCTCTCTGTTTCCCCAAACTCCTGAACTTTGGCCCACAGTCTGTTGGAATATTAACAGAAAGCAATCTTTGTTCTGATGTCAGTGGCAATTTCTGTTCTTTATTTTTTTTTCCCCTGTTCTTTTTTTCCTCTGTTAAGCAATGATGGCTGAGTTCCAGCACTATTGACATTTCATGTTGATTCCAGCACTATTGACATTTCATGTTGATGTCCTGTTGTATCTCTGCCAGGGACTGAATTGGGCAAACAGCTTTGTTTGCTTAAAATGCCATTGACGTCTCTAGCAGTCTGCAGAGGTTTCTGTAGAACTATAGCACCTTTTCTTGTTTTGAACCTTTTGTATTCTGGAACTATTATATCTATTAAAAGGGGGACAAAAATGGCAGCTGGTAAATCCCTTTCCAAACACACACACAGAGCATTTGGGGGAGTGATGACTTGTCACTGGATCAGAAGACTGTTTCTATGTTAACGAAAAGAAGAGCCCTGCTAGAGCAGTCCAAAGGCCTATTTAGTCAAACATCTTGCTCGTACAATCACCATCCAATTGCCTGTGGGAAGCCTACAAGCAAGGCTGTAACAATATAGTGGCTAGTTCATTTAGAAATACACAGGAAGACTTTCTGTGCTCAGTTTGTTTCCGAAAGCAAAATCTTAATTGTTGTTCTTGTGTGCTTCAAGTCATTTCCTACTTATGTGACCCTAAGACAAACCTATTATGGGATTTTCTGGGGCTGAGAGTGTGTGATGCACCCAAGATCACCTAGTTGGTTTCCATAGCTGAGTGGAGAATTGAACCCTGTTCTCCAGGGCCATAGTCCAACATTGGGTTCTCATAATTTCATTGTGGTTTCAATTTTCATTTGGAAACAAACCAGGTTTAGAGCTAAAACTCCCATAATCCCTGATCCCTGCCCATGATGTCTGTGGCTTATGGAGTTGTAGGTCAGTATATCTGGAGGCACTTTTTTTTTTTTTTACCTCATCTAGAATTTCTATTAATCTTGGTGCTACCAAGGTAGAATAGATACCCAGGCCCCTCTCAGTGGAATAAGCAAGAGAGCTGCCAAACACAGCCAGCCTGATTTAACACCCAATGAAATAAAGGTAGCACCATCTAAAAAAATCTTCCCCATAAGACCATCAAATCCAGGGTGAAATTATTTAACTGAAACACTGCTAGTAATATATAAAGATGTTTGAAATAAGTAATTAAAATCTGCTTCTGGAAAAAAAACAACCAATTGTATGGATTATCCCGGGTATGGGGTAGATTGCTACCAACTGTCTCTGCTTTCAGTAAAGATGCTTAGAAAAAATCCGAAGCTGCCTTGGACCATCAGAGGGAATCATTCAGCCATCCTGCTTTGTTCACTAGTCAGTGAAATGGAACTTCCACCTTCAAAGGCAATAACTTTTTTGGTTTAGTAGGCAGGAGAAGCTGATGAAAATCTGAAGACGATGCTGAGGGTTGTCTTCAAAGCAAACTATTATAGACTGCAATTTAAATCAAGGCTACGCTTGCATTCCAGATGAGACAAAGGAAAAAAATGGTTGCTTTTCTTGTTAGGTAGCAAAGTTTGTACATGCTGCAAGTTGGACAGACACTTTGCATTCAAACAGGATTGTAGCTGGGGGAGGGGTTAAGGCATTTCTCCCTCTAAATAATAAATCTGCCCCTTAAAATGAAAATTTCTATTTGATTACCAAATTTCTAGCATTGCAGAGAATGAAATCATGGATATCATTCTCAGCTAGAAATCTTACATTTGCTGTGGTTGGATTCGCTTGGTAACTCTGCTTGTCCCTTTTCTTGGGATGCCTAAACTGTATTTCTAACTGCTCAACTGAAGTTTTAAGTTACTACAATGCTTGGGGGAGGGCAGATTTTTTTATTTGGGGAGTGGCAACACCTTTATTTTGACCCCCCAGCCCAGTAGCTGCATGCCTGCAGTCAAAGCATTGCTGCTGTCATGTGTCTTCAAGTTGGTTTCATAGCATGGCAGCTCTCAGGCTGCCACAGGGTTTTATCGACAAGATTTTGGGGGGGATGCGGGTGTTCCCATTGCCTTCTCCTGAGGTAGAGAAGGTGAGACTTGCCCAGGATGAACCAGTGAGTTTCCATGGCTGAGCAGGGATTAAAACCCTGTCTCCTGAAGTCCTAGCCCATCACTCAAATTATGCTGGCTCTTTATTAAGACATTACTTAATAGGCGTTGCTGTTCAAGGCACTCCTATTCTAGAAAGTGGGTGACCCACGAAAGCAAAGTTGTAGTCTGTGTCCTGGAAAGATGTTAAGATCTGTTGTTCTTTTTGTTATACTAGTGGCTGGTGCCAGTTAATGTACCAATCTCAACAATTATCTTTGTCAGATTTTGAAATTGCAGAGAAGGGCAAAGATGCATATGCAATTCAAGATGTCAGCAACAGCCATCATTAATGATTAGCTAATTGCAAGCCTAGTGCTGTTCCACATGAAGCACAGGAATTAACCTTTTCCCTACATGGCTAGAAACTTCCAAAGGCGCACGTGAATTTGTTCTAAAGAAACAAAAAGTACACACAGAAATACATTAACACCAGGAACAGCAGCCAAGCAAACTAAAAGAGCATCTTTGTAAGCTGCAGGGTTGATTAGTGCTGTCGAAAATGTGTGTGATATGTGGAAGACTAGTAGATGGTTACTTAGGAACAGCACTGATCTGTGGTTGGAGAAAACTTTGCTGAACTTGCAGTTAAAAGGTACACTGCTTGGTACTTTTGGCCCAGGTTCTCATGGCTGAACCGGACTACATGTTACCTGGACTAACTACCACCAGACTACCTGTAGCCATATGTATATTTCTCTTTGTTTTGAAAAGGAAGCAACCTCTCTGGGGGCAGGTTTCAGTTTAACAAAGTGGAAGAGGAGTTGCTTTTACCTTTTATTTCTGGCCATTTTGTCTCTCAAGTTGCTTTGTACAGGAAAGGGGAGATTAAATATTTGCTTGTTTGTTTTGATAGACTATCTTTAAGGGCTTGTTTATTAGCCTATCTCAAGGTGGCTTCCAAGACAAAATGCAGTAGATGGTCACACACAAGTAATTGATAAACTGCTGAAAATTAAGTAGACAGCATATCCAAGAAACACAATCATACCTGTATCTTTTAACCTCTGGGTAAAAAGCACAGAGAAAGAGCTGGAAGGAAAAAGATAAGCAGTTCTTCCTATGCCATCATTCCTCTGCTTGTAGGTCTGGAAGTTTTGTTTCTTTTTAAGGGGGAAAAAGATGCCGGAGAAGAAGAAACAACCATGTAATAGTAAGAAAAGCAAGACTGTTTGGATTCCAATCCAGCCTTAACATGATAACTTGAGTTAAGGTAGTCTGATCAATAAATAAAATAGTCCCAACTGATCTCCAGTTATTTCTGTATAATTTTTCAGTTAAACCTTACCAAACAGTTTCTAGAGCAAGCATTAAGACAAAAAGGAAGATGTTACTCACAAATGCCCATGCCATTTTATAATGAAAAGGTTTAAAATGTTATCTGTGCAAGCCAATAGATCTCGTTCTCCTTAAAATTGTGTTGGTGATAGCTGTAGTGGTGGTAGAGGTGGTGGTGATAGAAGCAAAACAGCAGGAAATATTCTCTGACCAAAGAAATGTACACATTTTTATTGTCTGACGGTAAAATGGTTCTTGCAAGATAATTGTGTATTTGCAGAAAGTATTTTCTGGATGACAGCCAGTGTGGTATAGTGGTTTGGGCATTCGATACAACCCTGGAGACCAGGTTCGAGTCCCCACTTGGCCATGGAGACCCACTGAGCGACCTTGGGTTTGTCACACACATTCAGCCCCAGAAAATCCCATGATGTGTTCACTTTTGGGGTTGCCATAAGTTGGAAACAACTTGAAGGCACATAACAACAATTTTCTGAACAGTGCTTCTGCTTGCCGCTCCAGCACCGGGCTATCGTCTGCTTCCAGAGAAGTGAAAGCACCATTGCAGGAGTGCTGTTGGTTGTTGTACAGGTGACTCATTCTTGTTTGCACTTGGCTGGTGCCAGGCTTGCCTGCTGGTTTGGCTTGGCACTGACCTATCCTATCTAGCTGGATAACAGTACGTGTGAAAGGGATCTAGGAGTCTTGGCCGATCACAAGCTGAACATGAGTCAGCAGTGTGATGCGGCAGCCAAGAAAGCCAATCCAATTCTTGGTTGCATCAATAGGAATATGGTGTCTAGATTGAGGGAGGTAATGGTACCACTTTATTCTGCTTTAGTTAGACCTCGTTTGGAATACTGTGTCTGGCTCTTGGCACCTCAACTTAAGAAGGATATCAACAAGCTGGAGTGTGCCCAGAGGAGGGCGACCAAAATGGGGAAGGGTCTGGAAGCCATGCCCTATGAAGAACGGCTTAGGGAGCTGGGTAGGTTTAGTCTGCAGAAGAGAAGGTCAAGAGGTTACATGATAGCCATGTTTAAATATTTGAAGGGATGTCATGTCGAGGAGGGAGGGAGCTTGTTTTCTGCTGCTCTAGAGACTAGGACAAGGAGCAATGGATTCAAGCTGCAGGAAAGGAGATTCCACCTCAATGTCAGGAAGAACTTCCCGATGGTCAGAGCTGTCTGGCAGTGGAATATGCTGCCTCAATGGAGAGTGGTAGAATCTCCTTCTTTGGAGGTTTTAAGCAGAGACTGGATAACCATCTTTGGAGAGTGCTTTGATGTGTGTTCCTGCATGGCAGGGGGTTGGACTGGATGGCCCCTGGGGTCTTTTCCAACTCTATGAATCTATGAAGTCCAGCTCCCACTCTCAGAAGAGCAGCTGCTGCTGTCCATGTCATATTGACACGAACCAGAAGCACCACATCCTGATCAGAAGGTGATCTCTATCAAAAAACCAGCTGTGCAAAGCTTAATGGCTGCCTTACCATTTTTATCAGCCACTATGCAAAGATTTGGTTTGTATTGTTGTTGTTGCTGCTGCTAACTTTATTCATATCCCACTTTTTCCCCAAGGTGTCTTACACATTAAAAGGATAACCATTAAAAAAATACAGAAAAGTTAACATTAAAACCAAATTAAACTATTAGCCATGTTAAAAAAATATTTTAAAAAATTGAACACTACATTTTAAAACACTACAACACTTACAGTGCTTTCATTTTGACTTCAGTTCTGAAAGCTTGATTTAAAAATTATTGGGCTGCTGACAGATGGATGGGGCTATTCTAGTCTTCCTAGGGAGGAGTTCCAAAGTGTAGGGGCAACCACTGAGAAGGCCCTCTCTTGTGTTCCACCAACCATACCTATGAAGGTTGGTGAGACAGAGAGAAGGGCCTCTCCTGCAGATCTCAGTGTCTGGGCAGGCTTATATGAGGAGATACTGTCTGATAGCATAGATTTCAACCATATAGGGTTTTATATGTCATAAACAGAACTTTGAATTGCACCTAAAAAGAGGCCAGCAGCCAATGGAGCTGTTGGAGCAGGGGAGTTTTATGATACCTGTAACCTTCTCACTGTCTGATAACCAATATGGTTTTAACTATCCATTCTTATTGTTAAGTTGGTTATATATACACAATGACTACATTTGCCGTTCTCTGTATTGTACCCAGTGGTGTTTCTCCAACAGTAATTCCATTAGCAAAGCTTCTGTCATCTTTGCAGACCCTGTTGTCTTCTTTGCACCACAGAAAGCCAGCCTCTAATCTAGTACTTGCTCAACTTGCAGGAGGTGTTGCACAAGGCATTGGGCAATTCTTTGCAACTTCATTAAGCTAAATATTGGCTCGCCCCAGTTACTAGTTCTGCTACCGGTTGTGTAACCAGAAGCAGAACACCAATCGTTGTATTTTATTTTCTACTAGTGCTCTGTTGGTTATAACCGTTTCTGTTAAAAATAATAAAAAAAGGAAAGGCTGAAAACGTGGAGCATCAATTTCTAGTATAATGTCTGCTTGCAATTATTTTCTTTTTCTAAAAAAATCTTCATCTATTAGACCACTTACATTGAGTGTAGATGGAAGACAGCCTAAGGACTTTTTAACCGATTGCAGAGGAATTTAGCACATGCTGATTGCTAGGATTTTTGCAAAGAATGCTAAACTAGAAAAACTTTTGTGCAGACCTTGTTCCTCCATTAACAAGATGGCACTCAGAATCGCACATTAGGTGTCATTCATTATAAAGAAATCCTGACTATATATTCATTCTTCATACAGTTGGCCCTCCACATTCGCTAGTGCTACGGGTGCAGGATCCCCACAAAAGTGGAAAAGCTGCAAACATCAAAATGTGTGTGTGTGTCTATGGGAAGAGGGCTGAGGCATGGTGGAGAGAGTGGGCACCAGGATCCTTACTAATTCAATGAAAGGAAAGGGAAAGGGGGTGGATCAGAATGGTAGCCCTATACTTCTTCTCATGGCCATCTCCTTCCTTGGGTGTATGTGGGGGGCATTGGGAGAAGGTTTGTGGTGCTGAGAAACTGGACTGCGATCTGTTCTTAACTGGTGTGGCAGCGGATGGTAGAGGAACAGGAGGACCAGAGGCAGGGTTTTAAAGGGCTGATTGGAACTGCCAAGAGGGAAGGTTCTACTGGAAAAGAAGCACTTGAGGTGGGGGGAAGCAGAGATTGGAGAAACAAATATTCAAATCTGTGAAGGTTAAACCTACAAATGTGGGGAGCTGGCTGTAATTTTAGAATACACTGATTGACAATGCAGATATGGGGAGAAGGAAATTAGGCCTGGATTAAAGGCAACTTTTATGGTACATGTTTTTCTTGTTGTGTGCCCTCAAGTCATTTCCAGTTTATGGAGACCCTAACTCAAACCTGTCATGAGATTTTCTTCGACTGAGAATGTGTTACATGCCCAAGATCACCCAGCAGGTTTCCATGGCCAAGCAGGGAATTGAACCTTGGTCTCCAGGTTTCTAGTTCAGTACTCAAACCACTAGACCATATTGGCTTTTTAATGATACATACAATGCCTGATGTACATGGCATTTTGTGCTTTAAGCAAGTGAAGATTAGTCTTGCAACTCACCCTTATTTCTTGGTTTATTCTTCAGCTGGTTATATATAAGTGAGGAGACTACACCTCTGGATACTATAGCTCCCTTTACTGTCATAGAGCACTTTAACACTACACAATTATAACATTATGGTTCCACTTAAATGGCCATAGAAAATGTGGGATTGGTTGTCTCAGGAGGAGTATTTAGAATTCTCAGCCAGAGTTCTCACTGGACTACAAATGCCAGGATTCCACAGGATGTTTCCATAGCAGTTAAAATGGAATTGTAGTGCTGTAATTCTGTAGTGTAGGTTAAACAGCAAAAGTTCAAAAATTATAGACTGAAGTTATTAATTTGGACTTTTGGTTGGTTTTCAGCCATCATGACTCACCCATTTCCAGCTCTCTCTCCGGAGCAGAAGAAGGCTCTGTCTGACACAGCTCAGAGGATTGTGGCTTCTGGCAAAGGAATCCTGGCTGCAGATGAATCTGTGGGTGAGTTTTATAGAATAATCATTATTAATGTATTATTGTAAGCTCCCCATCTGATGATGAATAAGTAAAGCTAAATAAATGATTTTAGCTGTAATTGCTCATGAAGGTACTCCATTCATAGCAGACATCAGGCCTGTCTTCAGAACAGTCATGTGCAGGTCAAAGAAGGAAATACAACAATAATATATAGGTTCAATTTTGACAACATCATTCAGCCTCTTCCTGAGCCTTATGGCTTCAGACTGTGCATAAGGACATAGAAAACCAGAATGTTCCACATCACATAAATTCTACATGCAGAGAGTACTGGGAGAGGATTGGACAGTTTTCTGTGAACATGGGATTTTCATTCATTCATTCATTCATTCATTCATTCATATTTATTTATTTATTTATTTATGGCAAATTGGTTCAACAAGAAATTCTGCAACTAAGATCAGAAATGGGTGCCATTCAGGGAGGGCTGTACCATGTGGAAATTCTGAACAGGTACTTTAGCTGTTGGACATGGAGCAATGATTAAGAATGATATTACATTGCATACCCTCAATTTTTTCATGCTGAGCTCTTTGAACCCAATCAAAAGGGGAGCGGGGACTGACATGAAGTTGCTACAAACTGGATGCATTTCCTAATACAACTTACAGCTTCTGACATCTAGTGGCTCTTTCTAGGTACAATGGGTAACAGGCTGCAGCGCATTAAAGTGGAGAACACTGAAGAGAATCGCCGTGCCTTCCGTGACATCCTCTTCTCTTCAGATGCCTCCATCAGCCAACAGATTGGGGGAGTCATATTTTTCCATGAAACCCTCTATCAGAAGGACAACAATGGAAAGCTTTTCCCACAAGTCATCAAGGACAAGGGCATTGTAGTTGGAATCAAGGTGATTATCTTCAAGAGCATTTATTAGTGTTAACCAAAGAAGAAACATCCAGCCTATATCTGTGCTTCACACTGTAGCTTTGTTGTGGAAGGAAGAGGGATTCTGAAAGGCTGAGGCTGGGACTCATCGAGTCCTCCAGATGTAGCTGGACTGCAGGTCCCAGCATTCCTTACTACTAGCTATGCTAGCAAAGGCTACTGGGAATTGCACTTGAACAACCTCTGGAGGGCTGCATGATTCCCTCCACTATTGTAGGCACGTGGAATCTATAAAAGTTAGGATTATATGTCATGTTTGCTTCAGTTCCCTGGAAGATCTCAAGTAATGCAAAGCCAGTCCATTGAATGCTGCAAAATCACATAGATCAAGAATGCATCAAGTGCAGTCAGTGTGAAAGAGTTAAATTCAGAGAAGTACTGCATGAGTAGAAAAATAAGTGAATTGGACAGCAGATGTCCCTGCCTTATCTCGGTTTGAAAGTATGATTGGCCTTGTAACACTATGCTTAGGTGCCTGGGAAGTAAAAGGGAGTCAAGCATACACTTTCGCCTCATCTTTGTGTTATTTGGTGACTGAGGCCTTTGTTCCCTTGTTTTGGGGGTGGTATTAAGCTCCAAATGTAATGGCTGACGTAGACTAGAAATGTGATTGATTGCTGACGCTGTTGACCAAAGGTATAAGAACTAAGTGTTTTAATCAATCGGGGCTGGCAGTTTTGGACATTATATATCCGCTGCTTGCCCTGCGCAGTAAATAAATGGTTTGGAAAATAAAGCTTTCTGTTTTGGAACAACCTGAAGGTCTTCATCATTTCCTTGCCACTACATTTTTGGTGCGTTGGCCGGGAAATTGAGAGAAGGGGCTTTGGAGCCCCCCTTGACGGACGCTTGAGTGCTAGGGTCGCTGCCCCCCCCTCTTGGCGAAACCCAGGGCGCCCTCGACTGCATTGGTCGAAGAGGTTTGGCCTTGAGCGGGGTGGTTTCCCTGGCAGCAGCGTTTTCCAGTCAACGGACTCTGGTCATGCAGAAAGCATAAGGCCTCCCACGGTTAATTGGTGAAGTTGACTCCCTTGCGTTTTCAAGGGAAAGAGAGAGCTTGATCACCTCTCTAAGTCTCGCCCTAGTAACTCATGGCTAGTGGGGCCGTGAGTGAAGCCGCGAAGACTTTGGTAAAGAGACATCTCTTCGAGTCTGGTAAACGGTGGTGGGAGGCCGTTTGTTGGTGTGAGTGTGGTGTGACTGGTCTGACCAGAGTCAGATTTATGCTTGGTGTCGCATTTCCTGGCTCATGCCATTGACTCCGTCTGGGTGACCAGGTCGACACAGAAAGTCTGTTGTAAAATCCTCTTGTGTGGGCGCACAGGACCCCCTTTACCTGCGCGTCAAATCCCCTCCCCCTTCTGTGTTTTGTCTAAACAGCGGGAGGATATGGGAGGGGGGTGAGTTGGCAAACCCTCTGGACAATATGCTGAAGAATCTTAAGAAAGGATTCAGTGGAAACGTTACCATTGCTGTGTGCTATTTGTGCTGTAGGAAAATCCCAGGACAGGAGAAAAGCGCTCTGTTTTCCCTCTGCTGGGTGCCATTGCCCAGAGCCCCTCCCTCTCCTGGCTCTGAGTTAACCATGAAGTTGCCTGCAGGGATGGAAGTTATCTGGCCAGGGGCTTGGAAAAAGCAGAAATTAAGTCAGTATGTAAATGATGAAGCAAACCGTAGGTGTTAATAGAAGTAGTGAGGAAACAATAGGGATTTGTTGTTTTCTCCAAACGCACAGTTCAGTGATTCAATCAACTGGAAAGAAAATCACTCTGCAAAAGGCAAGGAACAAGTCTGTTTATTTAATGGGCTGGTAATTCACAATTCGAGGGACTTCCAAGAAGAAAGAGAAGAAGGCTATCTGACAACAAGCTTTTTTGAAAAAGTAGTTGGCATAGGAACTTAAAGGTTTCCTACCTCAATTGTTCATTCTACCTGGTTGTTTAGCTCAAACTGTTTAGCTCAGATTCAGAGCAGGAAAGGGGGGTGAGTGAAAAGGGCTGAGAAAGAGATGCACTTTTAAGCAGATTCTTAGAAGTGGCAGAAAAACACTGATTTGATGAAAGAAATTTTTTCCCCCAAAGACTTGTGTGTGTGTAAGCAAAAGCGGCATCTCTTTGCTTGCCCCTCCCTCTCTCTATCTCTCCTGTGTTGCTGGAAGCAGTACTATCCCCCCCCCTTTTGGCTCACATAGAAGGAAAAGAAAAAAAAGAGAGAACTTTGGAAACTTCTCCTCCAGTACTTTTTGCAACATTTCTAAACAATACAGAGTCCCAATGTTTTCTCTAAGCACAGAGAAAAGCTGCATCTGGAGAAGAAGGGAAAAACAACAAAAACAAAGCAAAAACCCCACCTTGAGAGCCCGTATAGACAAACATGTCATACAAGAGGTGTTAGTTTCGTTTTTCCCTTACAATGAACAATGAACTATTCTTTCTAGTGTGGCAGCAGTTGTGTCTACCTTTTTGATACATTTCTACATCAAAGAGAGAAAACAAGATTACAATGCAGCTTTAGCACAGGGAAGGCTGCTTCTCCAAAAGACATGGCTTTTTTCTCTCACTCCTTGTGGCCATCGGGCTGAATGCAACCCTCCCCCTCTTGAGACAGAGGGAATGAGGAGCATGAATTTGCAATTCTGGCATTATTACATCAACAACTTAGTTAAAAAAAAAAAAAAGGGGCTGCAAATCTCTATTTGACAATAAGTTTTTTTTAAAAAAAGCATTTAGCATACGAACTTTGGGGCACATGGGAACTGTAGTAACAAGAGAAGTAAAATATTGGATGCCCCCCCCGGGGGAATTAAACACACCAACAGGAAACTGCCTCTCCCCTGAGGAGACAGACAGGGAGGGGGAAGAGCAAAAGAATCAGCATTTGCATGAAAGACCTGCCTGCTTTTGCATGGAAGAGAAAAAAAGTAGAAATGGCTGCAGCAGTTCTTCCCCACCCCCAGCTTGCAATGAGAAGGAGGGGGAGGATGGGAGTAGCGGCAGACCCCACCAGAGAGGCTGCCTGAGAATTCTAAGCAGCAGAACCAGAAGCCATGGTGTCATGATTTTTATTAAAGAAGCTACTCAACAACTTAGGGAAATTGTAAACTCCCCTTAATAGGAAGATTTGCCTGTGGACATTCGAGCTAGGAATGCAGTTGCCTTCTATTGAGGCAGCTAACTCAGATGATGCCAAATCTACAACACCTCCCTACATACCTGTTTATGCATATATGCCCTCCACCACGTCTGATTTGTTGAATTGAAAGATAGTAGAACTGTGTTCTAGCATCATGGCAATGCACATGCCTAACTGGCAAGATTGCCAGTAACTACTGAAGAAAGGAGCCAAATTATCCAGCAGGCAAAGCAGATCATCCAGGAGAGAACTCCCAGGTGTGGATAAGGGGGAGAGTGTCTTTGATGGACCCCTGATGGGATCTGAATACACTGGGAATTCTTCCCAGTGTCAGACTCTGCTAGAAAAAGCCAGTCAATATGTTTAAAGTTGTGGGTGGAGAATTACAGGAAACCACAATCCCTGGCTGCCCTTTCCTACCTGAGAGGAGGTGGAGGGGATGCTGTAGAACGGTGGCCAGTAGGAGGTGCCATCTAACATAGTAGGAAAAAGCTGCATGAAACCGAAGGGAGCTGAAAAAGAGAGGCTTAGCTGCCTACGGCCATACCACCCTGAACACGCCCGATCTCGTCTGATCTCGGAAGCTAAGCAGGGTCGGGCCTGGTTAGTACTTGGATGGGAGACCGCCTGGAAATACTGGGAGCTGTGGGCTGTTGTAAAAACCCAAGGCTATCTGAGTGTTTGGAGGAGGCTCCAGGAATCTGAAGGGACTCCTATTGTTAGCAACCTCTCATATGATGCAGCAGAGGAATCTCTTCAGGAAGTCTTTGAAAAGGCTTCAGGATACAGGATTCCACAGAACAATTAAGGAAGGTTTAGAGGGCCTGCGATTGTAAGGCTCTATGAAGCAAGATTTATGACTGGCTGTCAAGCGGAGAAAGAAAGAAGATTAACGAATGATGGAGCAGAGGTCAGAAGAGATAAGAGACCCCAGAAGAGGATGAGGGTCTCTGAGAGCCAATGTGCCCAGTGGGGGCAGGAGAGATATAGGCAAGAGAGCCTGAAGAGGATCAGAGAAGGATGTGGACGTGTGTGGAAGAGGAAAGCAGAAAAGATGGTCCAACTGACAGATGCAGGGACTAATGGAAGTAGAATACTGTCAGTGGCCAGCAGTTAAGAGGAAAAATTTTGTTCCTCATCCCACAGACAGAGAAGGGCAAGGGCTTGGAGTTGTGACATTCTGGAAAAGGAAAGTTGGCAGTCCAAGCAGCAAAGGAGTGCCCCCTCACCAGTCCCCGATAAGGTGGAGATTGGAATGGCTCCCTAAGCGCAGCCTCAGCTGGATGGAGGAGGTGACAGAGCACCCCTACGAGTAAGCTGGGAGGAGAGGTGATGGTGCACCTCTGAGCTGGAAGGGAGAAAATAAGGGGGCACTTCTGAGAGGCGATTGTGCACCCCTCCAGGCTGGAAGTGGAACTGCAGTTGAAGGACGCTGACTGAAAAGGCAAGGGAGAGAGAAAAGAGAGATGCAAGCTGTGAGACAGCTAAGGGACCAACAACAGCCCTAAAGGCCCACACACCACATATGCTCAAGAGCAACAGACCTGCATCTGTCCACAGGATCACCAAAGGCAAGAACCACCATTCTAGGAATCACCTGGAAGTCACATTGTACCTGCAGACCTCAGAACTCAGGAGAAGTGGAGGAAATGGGATAAAAATCCCGAAGAAACAGTAGTTCAACGTGTATGGCCCAAACAACAGCCCTGGCTATGTCTTTGGACTGGATGCCAACACAGGGCAAGTGATATGATATCACCATCTACCTAGCCCATTTTACAGAGGCTTTTCACTTTTATTCCATGTGCAGCCCACAACAGAAAAACAAGGAGTATTTTTGTTCTTCCCAGAGCCCCGTCATAGGATGGCATAGGATGAGGTGCACACTTCACAGAACCATAAGGCTGTTTGTTCCCTTTCAAGCCAAAACATGAGGCCATTTTGGGTGGATCAAGGAGACATATAAGGGAGAGTTAGTAGATTAGGGAAAGCTCTGAGTACAACAAGGGAGAAAATGTGGGAATAGAGATTCCCCTTAGAGTGCAACTGGGTCATAGGTGAAGGGGATTGTATTAGGTGTTGCTGGTTGCCCCTACAGCTGTAAAGGTAGCAGGGTTGAAGCTTTGGATACTTTATGCCAGGCTAAGAGAGCCTTTACTGATTGGGTTGTAAAATCCTCTGAAACTGAAGATCTCCAGACGAAAAGGGGGGAGAGAAAATTCGGACTAGACTCTGCTGTGGCCAGACCAGGAGAAATTGGTCACTCTAAGCACAGTCAGATCCGCAACTGGTGAATGAAGAAATCTAAGCTAGACCTTATTGCCTGACACACACCTGGAAGCTGTCAGGCTCTACTTACGGTCAGACTTAGCAACTGGAGAGGAAGAAGACGGGGACTAGGCCCTGTTGCAGGTGTGACCTGGGACGTACACACTGCTCTACACACGGCCAGATCCCTGAATGTTGGAGACAATATTATGGGTTGTGGCAGGCATAGGAGGGGCAGGAAGCCTGGCCTGCCTGTTTTATCACTACAGACGGATGTTCTGTGGGGTTGGAAGATATGTGTATATGGTAATTGCTGGTAATGATGGTGATGATGAGAATGCTGGGCAGGAGAGGCTGGGAAGTGAATTGGTTTCACCAACTGGTCAATCAGATCTTGAACACCCTGAATGTCAGTAATGACTGAGTATGTTCTAATGGGCTAAGCTTAGGAGACTATCCCAATTGTTATGTAAAGTTTGAAATCCCTGAATCTCTACAGACATGCCAAGGAAAGCATCCCAATGTTGACTTTTCCTTTAGATATAGCAATGGTTTTATTGAGGTTATATGGGAAAAGGGGGGCCTGGTCCTCCATAAATGAGTTCTAGAAAGAAACCAGCTTTTACAATGGTAAATGGGTATATGGTTTGTCTTCTGGGATGAATTGGTGTGGCCACTGAGGGTATCACCTTTCACCCAGGGCACCAACCAATGAAGGTAGCCCAGCATGAAATTGGTTGAACTGTCTTACTATTGTGTAAATGAATTTGATTGTGAAGAGGGAAAATACATTTAGCAGTATTCAATGTTAGAAAGTCATTCTTGTACTCTGCAGGCATGTGGACATGATTATCTGGTTCCCTAAGTAAGTATGGGTAAAAGACACTGTTTGTAGAATTGCTTTGTGCATAAATAATGGCCTTACTAAATCTGCTTTTCTGTACTCTGCATGTTAAATAGTTTTCAATCTGTAATGATTAGAGTAATAGAGGGAAAGGCTGCAGTATATGCTTTGATTGAAATCTGTCTGTGTTTGAAAGGAATACAATGGTACTCTGTGAGACAGTGTTAGGGGGGATGGAATGTGTCTCGCAAAGCTTCCCTTACTTTGCAACATTAGTAAGATTAGGCAAGAGAATAGTGGGAACCACTTGTACATGTCAGTTTCTCTTTTTGGACGGGCCCAGACTTTTGAGAAGTATCTAACTGGGACATTGTGCACAATAAATCTTTCCCCTAAAACCGTGGGTCTCTATCTCAATCCCCATTGTCACCGGAGGCACCATGGAATGCATGTTAGTGAACTTGTTACAGTAGTGGGTGAAAACCCTATTCACAGGTTTTGTATACCTGACTGCTGGAGGAATTCTTTGCTGCTATGTATCTTTTGTGTTATAAAGGCAATAGGGAAATAGCGCATGCTTCAAATTGCAAGGAATTGAATTTGGCATGAAGGGGGGAATGAAAGAGTTAAATTCAGAGAAGTACTGCATGAGTAGAAAAATAAGTGAATTGGACAGCAGATGTCCCTGCCTTATCTCGGTTTGAAAGTATGATTGGCCTTGTAACACTATGCTTAGGTGCCTGGGAAGTAAAAGGGAGTCAAGCATACACTTTCGCCTCATCTTTGTGTTATTTGGTGACTGAGGCCTTTGTTCCCTTGTTTTGGGGGTGGTATTAAGCTCCAAATGTAATGGCTGACGTAGACTAGAAATGTGATTGATTGCTGACGCTGTTGACCAAAGGTATAAGAACTAAGTGTTTTAATCAATCGGGGCTGGCAGTTTTGGACATTATATATCCGCTGCTTGCCCTGCGCAGTAAATAAATGGTTTGGAAAATAAAGTTTTCTGTTTTGGAACAACCTGAAGGTCTTCATCATTTCCTTGCCACTACAAGTGTTGGAACTAGTCCTTGACTTTATGCAACACTAAGTTTTGATAGTGTTTTGCTAATGGTTGTATTAAATATTCACAGTTGGATAAAGGCACAGCTCCATTGGCAGGAACAAATGGAGAAACCACCATTCAAGGTGAGCCACTGTTCCTATTATTCTCACTTTATCATCACAACAGTCACTCTGTGAGATAAATCAGATTGAGAGAATTTCATGGTTTAATTACTTGTTTATTTTTATTTAAGATATTTCTATATCACCCTTACCAAGTCCAAAAAAGCTGCTGAGGCAATGGATGAATAACAGTAATGAAACCAGTACAAATATAAAACAATTTAAAACACATTAAAATATTATTTAAAAAGAAGATGAGATACCAAGCCAAGAAGAATGGATTATGAAACTTTTAGACTTATTTTAACTGTAATGTTAAAAGATCGTTCAATGGCTGAATACAGAAAAAAGAATTGGGGAAAAAATTAAATGTTGCTAAGAAAGTTTATGGAGGTTCTTTTAGACTTAAAATTTAAATACAAATAGAGATAATGTGAATTATCTGGTAGGAAAAGTAAAATTTAGATATATATATATAGCAGAAGTATATTTTTGACAGTATAAAGTAGTACAAAGTGATTAATTTTTTTCTCTTACTATCTTTAACTTGGAAAAAGTTGATTTAATATTTTGGGTGACAATCATCAGCTGGTGATCAGAAGATAGAAAACTGTTATTACCCCTAGTATTGTGTTTAGTCTTGGTTTAGTTTTGTAGTTGATTGTTGTGTGTTATTTTTGTGGTATGTTGATGTGTTGTTGGTTAATGTTTGCTTATTGGTATAGTTTTGTGTGTTATGTGCCTTATGTGTTGCTTCATTTGTATAATAATTCTTTTTTAAAAAATACATTCTTTAAAAAATTCTAAAACCATTTTAAAATATACCTAGAATAGAAATTTAAAAGAATTAAAACAGAGCAATTGCAAAAATTAAAGCCATGTAGAATAGCACTGTTTTAGCTGTCTGCTGGAAACTAAAAAAAAACATGGAGACAGCTTAATTCCCTGGGGTAGGGAGTTCCACAACTGGGGTGCTAATACAGAGAATGCCCCGTTATATGTACATACCAACCTAACTCTAGGAGGTGCTGGAACTCACAACAGGCGTCTTTTGAGAATCTCAAAATTTGGGAAAATTCATATGGGAGGAGGCAGTCTCTCAGATATCCCCTCAATGAAGGACTAGAACTACGTCTCCCAACTCCAGCTCCAGCTCCAGCATTTTAACCATTACACCACACTGACTCTCTTCAGGTCTTTGTTGTAAAGTCAGAATGTTCACAGACATTTAAACTGCTAAAATGGAAGAGTAAGGCACAGAAGAGTGATAAAGAGCACAGCTCCTGTGGAAGTTTCTTTTAGTTTTTTCCCCCGCAAGGTTTCACATAGATGGTAGAGGCAAAGAGCACTTTGTAATGAAGGAATGGAATCCTGAAGCTTGGAAGGCAGTGTTATTTTAGTCCAGAAAAGTGAGAGAGCCATGAAAATAGAAACCCAAGAAAACAGAAGCCTGATATTTGCATGAGTGTGTATTTGTGTGTGGTAGTTTGCTTAGGAAAAAAAACAGGGTAGCAAGAACAGTGACTGTCACCAACCCCAGAAGCAGAAATAAAGAACAGTACTGGCAGATATTTACACAAAACACACAACTTTCTAAAGCTTCTGCAGGAATGCTTCCAATTCTAGCTATCTAGTCACAGGTGCAATGTTTCTAGAAGACACTGAGCAATACCTGTTGTAATGATGCGTTCTGCTAGACACTAAGATACCTCTCCATGTTTGCCTTCAGGTCTGGATGGCCTTGCTGAACGTTGTGCCCAGTACAAGAAAGATGGAGCTGATTTTGGCAAGTGGCGAGCTGTACTGAAAATCTCAGATACAACTCCTTCTACTCTTGCCATCCAAGAGAACGCTAATACTTTGGCACGTTATGCCAGTATCTGTCAACAGGTACGAATTTCCCACACCTACTGGTATGCTTCTGACAGCTTGATACGTGATGGGATTTTTTTCTTACTGTTAATAGCCCCACCAAGTGTAAATACAGGCTGTCCAAATTTCCATTAAACTCTGTTCTTTTAAATTATAATTTCCAGCATGGACTAGTCCCTATTGTGGAACCTGAGATTCTGCCTGATGGAGACCATGACCTCCAGCGGTGCCAGTATGTGACAGAAAAGGTAAGGATGCTACCACAAGTTGTACCATGTTCCCAGACCACAGTGATGAAAAGCATGAACTGCAGTATATGTTTAAATTTCAAGGCTTGTTACCCCAGCTGTATTCCCCTCTTGCCCCTTCTGAACAGTTGGGATATAGCACAGAATTTACATACCAAGGGTGCATGTCCAAGGTCTCATGTGCAGGTCTCCCACCTCAACCGAATCTCTCTGCACCTCAGTTTCCTACCATTTTAATACCTATAGCTTTTTCTCTGCTACTGCCAAGAGAAAGAATATAGGGAAGGGAGGTGAAGAGAGAAGGGTTTTTTTTTTACTTTCTTCTAGTAGTGACTGTGCATGTATTTGTTTGTGCTTGTACATAGTTGTACATGCAGGTGTCAGGCAAGTGCATATTATCTGCAATCCCTGAGCCAGCATCACACATAGACCTTGGGGCCACAAATGGCTGTGCATCCCTGATTTAAGCTAACACCAGTAGCTGAGTTTCCTTTAAAATGGGTTACCTTGTTTCTCCAGAGCTCAAGGCAGCTTAAAATAATTGCCTCTTCCTGCAGAGTAATCACATCCAAAACATCAGCCTTCTAGATGAGGGCTTTTTCTGCCAGATTATGTCTGGGGCAAGTTTCCTTAACAAGAAAAGACATTTTCTATTCTTAGTGCAAAATGTGGCAGCAGAAGAAAAACCAAGATGGATTCAAGGAAGACGGAGACTTAACATCACCTTTCTGCTTTCTGTACTGTGTCCTTGGCAGGCCAAAATCACATGCATGCTTTGATACAGTCATGTGTTTTCTATTTTATGACATATATGTTCAATAGCAAGCTGCAGTTGGGTGATCACCAACATGTGTTCCAATTTACCACTTACCGGGATGAGACAAATACAGGTACTCAGCAGTCCTTTGTCTGCTGTGATGCCACTCTGCCCTTGGTTTAAAACATTTTTAGGTAGGACAGCCTCTGAGATATGCTACGTACAATTTTCAATTGTTCTGAATTTAAAACAAGGTTTTCCCCCGCTGCAGTGCTTTGTATTGTCTATGTGAAAACAGTATGATATTTGAAATAATTTTTCAATAAAGAAATGACTCACAGAGTCAATACACACAGCTGTGATGCTCATATGTAAATACAGTGCAGATTCCATAAAGTAGGCTAGGAAGCAGTTTCTACATAGAAAGTCACAGCCCAAGTAGAGATTCTGTTGTTTAAAAATGAATAGGCTGCACAGATGATTTTGCAACTGCACAGATGATTTTGCAACAGCAGAACAAAACTGATCAGTCCAAAATGTCAGATAATAATAATCCTGTTAGCAGAAAAGTGCAGAGACATAAAAGTGCTATGCTGGATCTGGCCAAAGTCTGATCTAAAGCTTTACCACATGAGACAAGTAAATTGCAATTACAGCAGGATAATTGTGTCTTTGGCTGGGACTTACCATATTATCTTGTTCATCTTGTGTTGTTCTCCTGGTGGGACACCATTTGGAAAGTGTGTCTTCTACGAAGGAGGTCATAAACTCATTTTTTGTATTAAAAAGAAAAAAACTTTTCAAACCTTTGAGAGAACAACAGAAAATAAACAATGCCATGTGATAAATCCCAGCCAAAGAGACTACTACCCTACTGCAATTGTGATTTACCTGCCACAAGTGATAAAGCTGCTAGTCCAGCATTCTGTCCACACAGTGGTCAACTAGTTGTCTGTGGAAATCCCACAATGACATGAGTCCAGCTATTCTCTCTAACTTATGTTCCCTATGAACTAACATAAAGATATACACTGGCTCTGGTACTGGAGATAATACAAACCCATCATTAGTTGTAGCCAATGATAGCTTTGATAATCTTGGTAACATGATGATAGGCCTGTAATTTAGCAGCTAGATCAATGCCTGGAGAAGGAGTTCTCTTCTCACCTCAAGTACAAGTTGATCTGTAACTGACAGTCAGGGATAAGGAACTTGCATTCCTCCAGATGGTGTTGTTCCGATTCCCACCATCCTTCATTATTGGCTAAGTTAATTTAGGAGTTCAAGTCCAACAACACTTGAAGAGCTGTAAGTTCCCACTATGGTCTAATATTCAAATGCCTCAGGCTCACTATAAGAAGGAAAGCTCCATCATGCATACAGCAGGGCAGTCCTGAGTCTGTGATCCTGTGTACTCTTTCCTGGCATCAAGCACCTCTGATAAAATGATTGTCATGTCTGAGCAAACATACATATGATGGTGCTGCAAGGTTTTCACTCCAAACCCTTCTTGTGTCCCAGGTGCTGGCTGCTGTCTACAAGGCTCTAAATGATCACCATGTCTACCTGGAGGGGACACTGCTGAAGCCCAACATGGTGACTGCTGGGCATGCCTGCACCAAAAAGTATACTCCTGAAGAAGTGGCCATGGCAACCGTCACAGCTCTCTTCCGCACTGTCCCTGCTGCTGTTCCTGGTAATTCATCAGTCCTTGCTATATTGCTATACAGTGGCCCCTCAACTTTCATGGGGGTTCGGGATGCAGAATCCTCGCAAATGTCAAAAGACCATGAATAACTCCCCCTCATGCCCAAGTGAACACTCCCCTGTTACCCTGATTTCTGGGGTCCCATGGGGGACATCTCAATGTGCTCCAAATAATGGGGAATGGGAATTAGCCAGAGCACAAGCTGTAGCACTACAAGAGACAGGGTAACCTAGCGAGATCTTTAAACCCAATTTTGACAGGGTCAGGTCAAGACAAAAACCAAGCAGAATTATCTAATAAATGATTTTATTGAGGGGAATTCACTCATGCATGCACACAAGAAGCACACAATCGCACATTCACACAGGAGCTAGCTGAAAGAGAAAGGGAAGAAAAATTATAGAAAGGCTGAGGGATTTGTGGGGATTTATAATGACCAGTCCAGAAGAACAGTGAAGAGCAGAAATTTATTTTGGCTTAGGTAGGACCTAAGCGCAGTTCTCATTCAGGAGCCAGACGGACAGAGTGACGGGTAGACCTTCAAGAGATTGCACTGGGCATTCTGAAATCAGGGGTATTTGTACCCTGAAAATGGCTTGTGGCTGTGAAGGTTCCAGATGCAAGACAAAGGGAACCTGTTGTGGACAATGAGTCTTTCACCTGTTGATGGGCTTAGTGCTTTGATTGACATGATGGGTGTTGTAATAGCTGTCTATTGTGGGTGCTGTGAGGACAGAGGAAAGAATCCAGGTCAATCAGTGTCCTGGTGGGCTCCTCACAGTTGGATTCCCTGGAAAATTCCAGCTTCTGTTTAAGCCTATTATCCACAGGAATGGTGTATATTTGCCTGACAAGTGACTCAGTCTTACCTGGAGGAATTTTGAAGTTGACCTATGCTTCTCACATTTACAATCAAATTCTTTCCCTCGCTCAGTTTGACCTCTTTGTCACCTCTCAGGCTTGGATTTGATATCAGAGCCAATAAAATGTGTTGCCAATTACATATGATGCCAATTAGGTATGGTGCCCATCCAAACCATACTGATATTGGGGACCCCCCAAAGCGGGGCCTTACACCCCCTCCCATTCCTTTCAAGGGCTTCCCCATCCCCATTTGCTTGCATTTTGCCCAGGCGCACTGCCTTCCTTCCAGACACCCAGGTAATAGACAGGCAAATGGGAGGGGACAGCTACACACCCAGAGAAGGTGTGCACACTTGCGTTCACTTGCGTTTTGACCAGGCACACTGCCTTCCAGCAATAAACCGCTTCATTCCACTGTCAATTGGTAGTATTATGATTAATCCAGCTCTTTCTTGCCCCCACTTCCTCTCTGTTCATTTTAGTGTTAGGGTCTTTATGCTCCTGTACCCTTATTTTCCAATTTAAATTGCAGGAATCTGTTTCCTTTCTGGGGGCCAAAGTGAAGAAGAGGCTTCCATCAACCTCAACGCCATCAACCACTGCCCTCTGCCTAAACCTTGGAAGCTGACTTTCTCCTATGGACGGGCCCTGCAAGCGTCAGCTCTGGCTGCCTGGTCTGGCAAACCGGAAAATAAGAAGGCTGCCCAAGAAGCCTTCATGAAACGGGCAAAGGTCAGCCAGTGGCTTTAAAACTGGGGTGGATAAAATATCACTTGTGGCTGTATTTGGCCCTTGGGGCTGTTTCTGAGTCCCTCACAGGGCCCCATCTGCCTCTTTTTAAGCAAATAAAATAATAGCAGCAAACTAAGACATTTTTGTCCCATCAAGGTTTTATAAATTGACCGGATGCGGGCTTATCATACTGTGCAGCTTTGTTTTAAGGTGGCATAGTTTTAATATATTTACTATTTTTAATATTAATATTTTTAACATGTAATTGTTTTAACTTTACAAATGGTTTAATTCTTTTTAACTTTTGTATTGATAGTTTTACAGATGTTTTAATTTGTACTGTTTTACTCTTGTTGGCTGCCTTGAGTCCCACTGTCAGAAGAAAGGCCTTTTACTAAAAATGCCACTGATACCTCCAATAAAAAAGGAAGGGGAAACTTCACTCTAATTTTTTTTAGGCCTCCTAGGGCTGTTCCAGGCCCACCCAGGCTTGCTTTCAACCAGGATGTAAACCTAGGGATGTAGTAGGGTGTTTTAGAAGCAAAAAAGGGGAATAATGGATTGAGATGGGGCAGTGATGCTCCTGTACAGAGCCAGTGCAGACCCCAACCCCTGGCAATTGCCCACACCTGCTTTAAAAGAGTCGCAATGCAGAGAGGTAATGTGAGAAGGAAATAATTGCTACTGGACCTGATTCGGAACTTGGTACTCTTTTCCCTGGCATGGCAGCTTCTGAAAACCTATAAATCTTTTTAAGTGTGTGCTTGCCTATTTTTTATTTTCAAAAACCAACTAGTTGTTCTTTTTCTCTTCATTTTCAGATCAACGGCTTGGCTTGCCAAGGCCAATACATCACGTCCGGAAAGACCAGTGCCGCAGCCACTCAGTCACTTTTTACTGCCAGTTACACATACTAGTCTATTAAAAGAGTGCAGCTAGCCAGCTTGTGGCTCTTTGCAATTAGCTGAGTGGGTGGGCAAAAGGGAGGAAGAACCACGGCACGCTACATCTCAGTAAAAAAAGCTGCAAATAAATCGATCGGAATGATAGGGACCCCTGCACACTTGTAATCCTCAGCAGAAGAGTGAAAAAATAATTTCACTGCATCTACATATTCCCCCAAATTGGACAGGGTTTATGGATCCATTCTCGCTGCCTTCAACCCTCTGTTTGGATAATCTGTTTGTTTTATGGCTTCTGTAGCCAGCAAGTCTATGGGATAACTATAGCCCTTATATTGTTATCGAAAAGAAGGAGAATCAAACTGCTAGCTGACACAAAACAAGGGTAAGAGAGAGAAATATGGAATGCCTTTTTCAGTCTGTCCAGTTTCCAATGCATTAACTGTAAATGAACTTCCTGCCACGTGGAAAAAAAGAAATAAATCTTTGTGACTTAACTCAAGAACAGCTGCTGTTATTTTCTGTCTCTCAGTGTAACTATTCTTTTTCTTGGGGCATTCTTAGAGGAAGAAGAGACAAAAACTGGATTTCACCCAGTGGCATCCACAAGAAGAAAAAAGGCAGGGTCACTTCTCCAAGAGCTCAGTGGATGGCTGTTTTTATTCTGGAAAAAGTCCAAAGTGTTTCAGCCTATATATATTTCAACAGCCTCCTTCAGCAGCTACATAAAAACAAAAATAGAAAATAAATTTAAAATCAAAAGGACAACACATAATTATATAGTATGTCATAATACATATTACTATGATTTTTGTACACTGTTTAAAGCCTATATATATTCATATGGAATCTAACTGCAGAAATTTTTGAAGCTGAGAATCTTACTCCATTCTAGTCCAAGAGGACTAAATTAACAACTTGATTGCCTTTCTTTTTTGCAAATTCATTGAAATACTTTTCTAGCCCAATTGCCTAATAATGTCCTTGAAGGCTGTCTCATTCCCCCTTCTCTTGCCCCGTTTTTTTCCTTACCACCTGCAAACATTAAAAAATCCTTGAGCCTAGTTCATGTGTTTTATTTCTGTCTAGAAGCAGAATGAGATTCTCAGCTCCAGAAATTTTAGCACAAGTATGTTGGGCTTCATCTCCTAAAAAACAAACAAACTGTTCAGGGTCAAGAAGTACAATCGTTTTTTGAGGACACCCCCCCCCATAAAACAGTCCTTCTAGATCACGGTTGTGCAGCTGTGGTTCACTAGATGCTGGACTGTAAGTCCCACCATCTCAAACCATAGGCTATGGTGGTCAGAACTGATAGGAGTTGCACTGTAACATCTAGACTCTAGGTTCTAGAGAGCCTCAGTAGTCCACCCTGTTCTAGACCAAGGGGCCTTGTGTACCTATTCATTCTTTTTCTTCATCACTTCTATTGCCATCATTTCTGAATCAGAAAAAAGGATGAAATCTGGGAGGAGTTGCAATCAGAGATGGTAACATCCAAGGCCATTGCACATTCCCAGTTATAGCACAATGATGCCGCTTTAACTGCTTTGGTGGCGTCCTGTGGAAATCTTGGGTCTGAAATTTGATGAGGCATTACAGTCCTGTAGCTGGGAATTCTAAACACCTGCTCACTAGATTCCCAATTCCATGATTCCACAATAGCAGTTAAAGAGGAATCATAGCACTATAATTTGGTTGCATGAAAGGGTCCCCAGACACTTTGTAGAATTCCACATCTGAGGCTGGGCAGTTGCAAGATTAAAGTTTTGAGCTGGAAGCACCCCAAACATAAGGATGACATTCTACTGAGCTACTTCTGTATCTCATCACCATGTTCAAGCCAGCCTCTAGGTACTTTTCCTTTTTTTATCCTGCCAGTCCTCTGATTAAGCTGAAAGACCCATTGGCCTGAGGCCACCTCATGAGCTCCGTGGCTGATCTCCCTGATCCAGTATTTTATCCCACCACCACCTATGGCTTAGGCAAATTGATCTTTGCAGTGGCAGAAGCAGACAGGCCAGCTTGTCACTGAATGTCTGCATATTACAACTGCCCTCCTGAACCTGTGGATGGTCCCTTTCACATAGCTCAAGTCAATAGTGCCATATACCCATTTCTGATGGGAAAAGGGGGAAGGTGTGCTGTTGCTTCCCTTCTTCCTGTGGGGATTGGAAGAACCAGACACTGACAAAACAGTCTTAAGTACAACAGATAAGATTGTCCACCCACAGTTAAGGTGCATTTTCTGATGAGAATTTTTTTAAATATAGGCTTTAATACACATAATTCATGAGCAATGCACCATTTAGGAATGGCCGGAACTTCAGTGGAATGCTTTGGAGGAAATTTTGTGTGAATATCCCTCAGAACCAATTTGGTAGCAAACTTACCTTAGAATATGTCTTGTGATGCTAAGAGTATGTTCCAGGGGGCACTTGGAAGGAATGTGAATGAGTGTTTCACTCTGCTTTGCTCCTCACGCATGTCCTATTGTAGATCTGCATAGCTAGGCTCAACATGCAAAGTATCCTTAAACACAACAAAATTAGCTTTTGCTGAGGATGTTTCCACTCTCTAATGTTATATCACTGGACAAAAGCATGAAATGCTACCTGTGATGAAGTTCTGGAAGTGTGGCTATCTGGAGCATCCTGGAAGCAGATTGCCAGGCAACCAGAATAGTTCCTCAGGAGAGAACTCCAGCCCTGCAGTGTGTTGGAGGAACTGGTGGCTGATGGAAAAAGTTGTATAAAGGAAAGTACCAGTTGTTGGTTTTTTCAGTCCTTCACGAGATTCCTAGCAAGAAGCTATGGAGCAGAGACTCTTAGCCAATCACAGGGTGTCACTGTGTGGAAAGGGTTAATTCTCCTAGTGAGAGGCAGTAGAGTAATTGAACCTAAGTAGAATCTGGTCAGAGAGTGTGACCTAGATTGAGGGTTGAGCTTTTGGCAGGAGTGCAGTCGCATAGGGACGTGGGGGCGATTCGCCCCAGGCAGCAATGTTTTGGGGCATTCTGCAGTGTAACCATGCCCCCGCGTAACCTGGCCACACCCCTACATGCCTGGCCATGACCCCACACGCCACAGACACACCCCCACATGCCACAGACACACCCCTGCACACAGTGGCCATGCTGTTTGTGCCGTAGCCATGCCCCCTCCCCCCTCCACACACTCCACCACTGCAGGAGTGTAACCAAAAGGCCATTATATGATACTTGTGTTTGATTTGAAAGTCTAAAGATATAAGCGAACAGTCTAAAAAGTGCTCTGAAGAACTATATTAATTTTGACCTACATATGAACTTCAGTACTTTATTCTTATTGTATAATAATTCTTATAGTTCATTTTTATAAATACTGACTTGGCTGAGTTATATGAAGTTTACGAGGAAACACAGAAAACACATGCTACAATAAAACTGTTAAGGGGTTCTAAATAAACATTGAAAGGCCTCATCTCTTTACACAAAGGTGGTGTTGTAAGGAGGAAGGCAGAGCTGTGTGGTAAAGACAGGGTGGCTTATCCGACTAGGCAACTGCTACATCAGTCTGGTAGCAGTCTTTCCGCACCGGGGTATTAAAAGGGTGCGGAGCGACCTCCGACGGAAGTCGTCTGCGCCGTGGAGTGGATTGGGGTGGACTACTTTTCATAGTTCCGCACCTCAGTCCGCTCCGAAGCGACTGGAACTAGTGGTGCGGTGTGTTTTTTAAAAACCTCTTTTCAGAAGTTTTTAAAAATCACGGCGCGCACAGCCCCGTGCAGCAACGTCGCCGTGCTCCGGTGCAGATCTGCCGGGGGCAGGCTTCCGGCTAGCAAGCTTCTTTGGTTGGTGGAGAGCCTCCGCCAGCTGGAAGCCGCCATTTTGGACGCCGAAGGACTGCGGAGCAGTGAGCTCACGCTGCTCCGCATGGCGACGGACTTACCCGGCTGCTGGTAAGCTCCGTTTTAGTGCGTTTCCCCCCGTTTCCCTCTCCACATGCGGAAAGGGCCAAGGTCTGTCACACTACCATACCAACCTTAGGATGAGTTAGGAAACTCTCTTAGAAATCTAAGAATGGTTTTCTAGGCTTTTTTCAGAAGATAATCTGATGACCTCAAGGACTAAAAGGTGAGGTACACATATTTTACTGTGAGTGGCTTTGTGCTTCCTTCCAAGAGATAGTCCATTGGAATCATACTGCAGGTTCTTGGTAAATTTGCTTGCCACTGGGGGAAAATAGTGGACAGATGTATAGTAAGTCACAAAACAAGTAATTGCTTCCTGAGTTGCAGTCAGCTTCAAAGAGTCACAGGTTTATAAATTAATACCCTCCCTTTATTCCAATTAGCTCAAGGCAAGGCTGATGGGTTTCCTACTCTCCTCTTCTTTTTAAAACAACCCTCTGAGTTATGCCAGACTGAGAGCAAGTGACCAGGACCAAGCTTACCTGGTGAGTTTCATGGTCTAGCGGGAACTTGATCCTGAATCTCCCAAGTCACATTTCAATCATGACAAAACAGCAGCAATTGGACCCATGGGAAACAATAGCAATGTGTCATAGCTCTTAGATATTAAGAAGTGAAATCCCTGAAAATAAATGAGGTGTTCCTAGGTAAGCACATCACGACTAAAATTGGGTTGAAAACATCCTTCTGCGGTTTTGCAGAAAATCATGTTGAACAGGCTAACGAAAGCTGAGTAAGCTGTTCCACTTGAATGAATACCCAATGAAGCATGCAGCAGTTTCAGGTTAACAAATCACATTTGCAGACACAATTACACATCAGCTGCAAACCAGAATATGCGCTGTCTTCTGCATAAGAGTTCATGTTGTTCTAAAGCATAACGACTCGTGTGGGAGGGAACAAGAACAGGAGGTGTGAGCTACTGGCAACTGGCCTTAAAAAGAATTGAAATCCTTAATTATGTACATATCTATTTGTCTTGAGAACAGCAAAACATCACCTGTTCCTCCCTAGCTGTACCAATTTGCTAGGGTCAGTCCTAATCAATCCTCAGCTGTCCCACTTTTTCAGAAGCTTTTAAAATGTCCCAAATTCTCTGTCCTCCTCCCACTTTCCCCCTTTGTCCTCAGCTTACCTCATTTGCTGCAAAATGAGTTCAAATTGCAAAACTAGTCTGCACTGAATTGATTCAATAAGAGGTGGGAAAAGATAAGTGAGGAGGGGATGGGATCTTACCTCTCCCAGGAGGCTCCGACCAAAGCAAACTGCTTCAGCTTCTACTAGCTTCTGTGTTTTCCCTCATTAATAACTTTTACTGTCTTGACCACACTCTGGGCATTTCCGCACCATACTGCTTTAGCGCTATTATTCCTCTTTCAACATCTTGTGGAATTCTGGGGTTTGGAGTTTGCTGAGACCTCAGCTCCCTGGCTGAGAATTCTCAATGCCCCTCTCTAAACTGCAAACCCCAGGATTCCATACGAGGTTGGAAGTGGAATAATAGCACTATGACAGTCTAATGTGGAAATGACCTCTGATACACTGTGTGGTCATGTGTCCCAGGGTCAGCCCTGCTTAGAAGGAAGACTGCTAACAAATACCAGGCTTTGTAGACTATATTTCAGAGGAAAGAAGTGGCAAAACCCTCTGAGTCTTCCTCACCTAAGAAAACTTGGAGGCACATACACACATATGTTATCACCATATAGTGCCCATATTGTGTTGCCTAAAAGATGGAGGACCTTGGGGTCCAATCAGTGTCAATGCCAGCATCTCCTTAGGATTTGAGGAGTTATAGCTCAAAGGAGGCCTGTGAAACAAAGGTAATGGAAGAATCTATTCACCTGTGTATACCAATACTAATTGTAGAGAGAGCTCTAGTTAAAAGTTAAACAGAGTATTTTATTGGGAATTAACAAGCATGCAGGAAATCAGACTCTCAAGAACCATACAATGCAAGAAAGTGATGCAAGAAAATTTGGATAGAGAGAGATTGGGTGGAAAGAGTGATAGTTACCAATCCTGAAGCAAAAGGTTGAACCAGAGTGGCTCAGACAGTGCATCTGAGTATAGCAACAACAAAAAGAGGTCTGGGCAACACATATTATGTCAAAGTACTATAACTTACTGGGGCTGGAGTTAGGGCTTTTATATCCTATTTTCCACTATGACAGGGGTGCCTAGACAAAGTGGTAATGGTTTTCTCATGAGACTGACAAAGGAGTCTGGAATGGGTTGATTGTCTTACCTCTAGGTGACAAAACATTGATGGGAGTCCTGACACTCTCTTAATGTTTTGGCCAATTAAGGTGAGTAGGGAAGGTTTCTGTAGGATATGCTCACAGTCGGGTCCCTGACTGCTTCACCTGGGCAGTTTCTCCTGCTATTGTTTTTGGGATGTGAGGGCGATCTGGCTGCGGCATCTGTCACCCCATTGATCGCCAGGGTTGATTCGGCTGATCTGGCTGGCTAGGGGGGTGTCCCCTTCCTCCCTCACCGCTCCATGTGCGTCCCTCCCGAAGCTGCGCGCTCGGTGGAAGAGGACGACCATCCCAGATAGAAGGAGTGTACCGTTCTTCGGTCAAGGGTATACGATAGCTATTGTTTTTGGGAGTGCTTGCAAACTACAGCTTTTGAGAGAATTATCCCAAGACCTGATCATGTCTGAAATCATCCTGATCTGGCCTCTGCTATAGCCAGTGCACTTTCAAACATGTGTTTCAGCCATAAAATAAGTCCAATTATGAAAATAGCACATTCCACTGACAGGGAGTGTATGGTATGGTAACAATTGCAGCTGGCATGTTGCATGCAGCCTCCTCAATGATACCAGAAGTAGAATTGCCAGCCTTGCTGTAGCTGCTT
The DNA here is from genome assembly GCA_948474755.1 of Ctenosaura bakeri. Lineage (NCBI taxonomy): Eukaryota > Metazoa > Chordata > Lepidosauria > Squamata > Iguanidae > Ctenosaura > Ctenosaura bakeri. The sequence continues at coordinate 50,257 of CAOLHI010002664.1, read as the reverse complement.
CAGACAGCTACTTTTTGGGGAATGAGGGAGAGGTCATTGGTAAGAATAGGGAACAAATTTTGGTTTAGCATTGTATTTTTAATGCCATAGATGGGGGGAAGTTCATTTGACATTTTCTGCCTCATGTGCCAAAATGACTTGCCTGGCTTTAGGTACTGTGCACTTTGATTGAGGTAGTGGTCGTGTGGGGGAATCTGTTTATAAATGTCTATGGCTGCTTCTGATTTGTATTATGCCTCCTCACTATCTCCATTTCCGCACAAGGCTGATATAGCGCTTTGATTCCACTTTCATCATCCTATGGAATCCTGGGGTTTGCAGTTCCGGGAGGGGCCAGCCGGCCCCTCCCAGAACTGCAAACCCCAGGTTCCATAGGATGATGAAAGTGGAATCAAAGCACTATAACAGCCTTGTGCGGAAATGGTCTATGTTGGGATTCCTCCCTTTCACTCTTAATATTTCTTAATGTAGCAGATTACCCAGCTACTCTGGTTTCCCTTTTGTTTCCCCTATTATTTTATTGTTGTGCCAGCTGGTGGGCAATTTCAGATTTGCCTCTGCAGAAATTAATTAGCATGTGCACATGGGGAATAATTATTCTAATCCAAAATATGTTAAGAACTCCGGATCTGCAACATAACAAATATCAAACAAAGCCCAAATTCATTTACCAACAATCTCCTTAGCAAATAAATGCCCAAAAAAAAAAAATAATAATAATATCTATGAACAGTAATTGTTATTAGTTATTTTCTACCTATTTTGTTTTAAATTTAATAGACTAATTCCGATCAGCAGAGGGAACTTCCTCATTCTCTTCTGCGGAGAAGGATGTGGATAAAGTTCATACCTGCTGATAGAATTCAAAACACCCTTTCTTAGATCAAGATTCTCAGAAAATGGATGTTTGAAACTAGGTTGCTGTCCATCAAGGATTTCATTATTATGCTTGCTATCAGAACAGAATAATTAAAATTGAGGTGGGTAGTAATGGGAGAGAGAGCCAGTGTGGAGGTAGTGGTATGGGTGTTGGATTACAACTCTAAGGCCATTTCCGCACTACTGTGGACCTTTTCACATCTTACCTTTTTCCGCGATGGGGGAGGGTGTCTCGCGTGAGAAGCCTCCTTCGCGATGCTGCTGCTTCCCCCCTCCTTCCTTCCGCAGGGCGCTTCCTGATTACGCGACCGTTGCACGAGCGCCCCACCCCTTCCTTCTGCAGGGCACTGCGGGAGCTGTAGGCTGCGTGGGGAAAGGAAGCGCTTTCCGCCCGGCTCGCCGACGCACTGCACGAAGGTAAGTGCACGAGGGCGGTGCGAGCGTTGCACGAGTGCGGGGCATTTTTGGCTTCAAGCCGAAAATAAAAAAATACGCCTGGGCCCCGCATCAGCCTTGTGAGCGTCGCGTAAGTGGGAGTACGTCGTGCGCAGCAGCACTCCCATGTGCTCAAGGGGCGCTTGTGCAAAAAAAAAAAAAAAGTGTGAAAAGGGCCTGTGTTAAACTGCTGCTATTCCACTTTCAATGCCCTGTGGAATTCTGGGGTTTGTAGTTTACTCAGACCAAAGAGCTCTTTGGCTGAGAATTCAAAGTGCCCTTCCCTAAACTACAAACCCCAGAATTCCATAGGAGGTTGATAGTGGAATAGCAGCACTTTAACACTGTAGTGCGGAAATGGCCTAAGTATCAGGGCTGAAATCCCCACTTAACCGTGGAAACCCACTAGGTGACCTTGGGCAAGTCACCCTCTCTCAGCCTCAGAGGATGGCAAAGCCAAACCTCCTGTGAACAAATCTTGCCAAGAAAATCCTGTGTTGGATTCACTTTAGGGTTGTTGGAACAACTTGAAGGCACACACTAACAACAACAACAACAGGACTATCCTATTTGATGTATTAAAGAAAAGGGAAAAAAAGACACTGGAGATGAATTTTACACATGCTCAGAAGAATTGTTCAAGGAACAATTCATATCACAGAAGATGGTGCTCTTCAAAAAAGAAGGGTTTAAGATGCTAATATTTCACTCTTCCATTCTTTGGGAAGGCAATGAGTTTACTTCGTTTCTGGCCAAAGGCACTCTGCACATTCCCAGAGATACTCAGTTTAAAGGCAAACGGATAAAACACCCTGAAAATTGGCTTGCCTTGGTAGCACCCAACCGTGTGAGCGGCACTCTAAAACCATTCCTGCCCCACACTGGCCATTTCCGCACTAGCCTGTTATAGCGCGATGATTCCACTTTCAACATCCTCTGGAATCCTGGGGTTGGCAGTTTAGGGAGGGGCCTTTAGAATTCTCAGTCAGAGAACTCTTGGGCCTCAGTGAACTACAAACCCCAGAATTCCACAGGAGGCTGAAAGCGGAATAATAGCAGTTCAACAGTGTAGGGCTGAAATGGCCTTATCAAATAAAAACTGGTTAGCCTTAAAGATTTTTTTTCTCTCTCCTGCTCCGCTGAAGCAGACTAACACCATCTCCGCACTACAGTGTTGAAGTGCTGCTATTCCACTATCAACCTCCTATGGCATTCTGGGGTTTGTAGTTTAGGGAAGGGCATTTCCAATTCTCAGCCAGAGAGCTCTTTGGTCTCAGTAAACTACAAACCCCAGAATTCCCCAGGGCATTGAAAGTGGAATAGCCGCACTTTAACACTTCAGTGCGGGAATGGCCTAACATTGCGACTTCTTAGGAATCCTCGAAGAGTGCCCGAAGGAACGGCAGGCATAGCTTCTACTGTCGTATCTCTATGGGAAAAAAAGCTCCTCCCAATCCCATGATGCAACGGAACTCCCCAGCCCTTCGTTCCCATGGGGGCGGCTTCAAGTGCCCTTAGAAAGGCGGTGTCTCCGGAGCGTGCTCCAAGATGGCGGCTTCCCTGGCGTTGCTCAGGGTCTGGGGGCATCGCCTGTCTTTAGGGGCGCCTGCGCGCAGGGCGTTCTGGGGAGGGCGGAGGTAAGAGACGAGAGGGGGTTATCCTGGGTGGCGAAGGTGAAGGAGGGGAAATGGCGGCCCAGAGGCAGGGAGGGTTGCCCAGTGTCCCTGATTACTAGAAGGGATGTCGCCTATTGAAGAGCTTTTTCCTTTTATGTTCAGTCAGCCCTCCGCATTTCTGGGTTTCACTTTTGGAGATTTGATTATTCAGGGAGTATTTGGTGTCTCCCTATGACATTTTCAATAGGGACTGCAAGCCTCTTGGGACTAAGAAACTGCAAACAAGGCTTGGAAGTCCCTATTAAAAATGGTGTGGGGCAACAATGGAGGTGGCAGTCAGCCCCACCAGCCCCCCCACTTCTGCCTTGTGAAAGAGCCCTGATGCCTCAGAGGAATCCATGGTGGGTTGAATATGGTGATCATACTTTTTTGTGTGTTGAATATGTTTTGGGGAGGCCTATTCATAGTTTTCCCACTTTCACGGGGGGGGTCCTGTGCCCCTAATCCTAGTGAATGTGGAGGGGGGGAACTGTAGGAGATGCTAAAAAATACCCTATTTGGGATATGTGGGATCTTCACACAGACAGAAATGTGTGGATCGTGTAATTTATCGGTGTAGACGTTGTGTTGTTGTTGTGCAGAAATGCATGGCGTTGTTGTCGTGTACCCACAAGTCCTTTATGATTTATGGCAACCCGAAGGCAAACCTATTGTGGGATTTTCTTGGCAAGATTTATTCAGAGGGCCTTTGCCTGAGGCTGAGAGAGTGTGACTTGGCCAAGGCAGCCCAGTGGGTTTCTGTGGCTGAGCAGGGACTTGAACCCTGGTCTCTGGAGTCCTATACCGTTTCCGCACTACAGTGTTAAAGTGCTGCTATTCCCCTATCAACCTCCTATGGCATTCTGGGGTTTGTAGTTTAGGGAAGGGCAGTTCCAATTCTCAGCCAGAGAGCTCTTTGGTCTCAGTAAACTACAAACCCCAGAATTCCCCAGGACATTGAAAGTGGAATAGCAGCAGTTTAACACTGTAGTGCAGAAATGGCCCTAGTTCAACACTAAAACCACTACATTGTGTTGGCTGTCAGGGCTCGGTTAACTGAAATCAATGCTTCCCTTTGGGATTTAGGTAGAGCACAAACACTGGAGAGCCAACATGGTGTTGTGGTTTGAGCAGTTGGACTACAACCCTTGAGACCAGGGTTTGATTCCTGGCTCGGCCATGGAAATCCACTGAGTGACCTTGGGTGTGTCACATACTCTCAGTCCCTTTTTTTAAAAAAATAATATGTTTTGTTGAATATTTTTTTAAAAAGAAACGAACAAAGCAACACAAAATACACAATACAGTACAGACACCTACAAATATTAACAATAAACCAAGAAAACATACTAACATACTAAACTAAACTGCCTAAACTAATCAGGCAATTAACAAATTAATCAATAGCAACAAATAAATCTAAACTAAAAAATACACATAACTAAAAGACAAATACTTAATACACATAATAAAAGGTAGTTTCCACCCCAACTATCAACCGCACATAGTCTTCTATGTAAACACTAGTATCATAAATCTACCACAAACAATTAAAATCAACATTTGTTGTTTAATCTTGAATTGACAATTCTGTAACATAAAATATTTGAATTGATATTTGAATTAATAAGTAGATACACATAACTATAGATAATTGTTTCTTAGTTAAAATCTTTACTACAAGGCTGATGAGTTAGTCATCTTAAAATATTTTTAATATCTAATATAATGTATGCAACCTATATATAAACAATTAAAATAGAGCAACAGAGGAAAATCAATTATAATTTTCTTAACCTCTTTTGCATGACACACTGTCAATCCCAGAAAACTCTGTGGTAGGTTCACCCTAAGGTTGCCATAAGTCAGAAGCAACTTGAAGGAACACACCAACAACAAACAAACATGTTAATAGCTATTTCCTGATTATCCACCTTGCGTGTCATGAACTTTGATTGTCTCTTATTGCAATTTTGAAAACCTAGAGGCAGGGTGTGTTTGTGTCTCATAGAATCGTAGAGCTGGAAGAGGCCACAAAGGTCATCAAGTCCAACCCCCTGCCATGCAAGAATACACAATCAAAGAATTATTGTCAGATTTGTATAGTTACTGATTTTTCAGTGTTCCTTTTCATGTCTTTTTTGACAGTCTGTTTAGTAGGCAACTTTGACATTTTCAGACTTTTCCTCCTGCAACCAGAAAAGCTTAGAGAAGAAGTAGGCACTGAGTGGTCCCTTCCAGATACTTTTGAACTACAACACTTAGCACCTCTCACCATTGATGGTGCTCTCTAGGACTGTTGAGACTTTCAGTGCCAGAAGAGCGAGCCACAAGTTGCCCATTCCTGATCAGGGTCTTTAAAAATGGGAAGTGTGGGCAGGGAGGTGGAAATGAAAATCTCGTAAGTATGAAAATCTCTAAGGAAAATCAGCCTTTATTAAACAGAAGTGTTCATTAGTCTGATGCCTGAGCTTGAAGTGTTACAAGGTGGGTCTGTGAATCCTGGAGTTGTATTCATAACTTTTTAATGCAATTAAGTGCTCTTAGGTAGATAAAGATCCCCTGCCCATCATAACAGTGCTATGCTGTGAAGGGCATGGTTAGGAATGTTTTGCCCTCTGCAAAACATGGTTGGACTGCAACCACCATCAGCATAGCTACTGAGGCAGCATGATGGGAGCTGTAGTTCAACAAAATCTGGAAGGCCACATCTCTCCTCTCAACAAGAGAAAGAAGATACTTGTTGTTCAAAGACAGGATAATTTCGAAGGCTGTTAAAAGGTGGTTTTCTTTGTTCTCTCCACAGGAAGAAGGAGGAGGTGGCGGAGACAGTTGAACCAACTCTTCCAGTGAAGGAAGAGCCAGTGGTAGTTTGTCCACCACCACGAAGCAAAAAATACCTTCCCCCTGAGGATCTCCAAAGCCGTCTGGAGTTTCATATTAGAGGGATTTTTGGATCCTCAGTCTTGGAGGATTGGCAAAAAACGTCTCTGGGAGACAGCGGTTTAAAGTATCGCCTGTTGACCCAGCTGGCGGCAGATTTGAACCATGCTGTGCCAAATTCCCAACTCCATCAGATGAAGAATGCCGGAGATGTCTTGGCTTTCTACAGCATACCTGTAAAAGACATGTCAAAATTTGATGAACTGAGCACCCAAGAGCTGCCCTCAAACCTGAAGATCAACTGGCAATACTGAGTTGAGTGAAGATGGAAGTATCTTTCTGAATTCTTGCCTATGTGGTGGTGTCAACATAGGCTCAGAGAGGACTTGTGCTTTCCAGATCTCCTGATCGTTGCTACTTTCTTCTTGCAATTACTTGACAACAGTAGTAACACTGATTCATTGAGGGGGATAATTGAAGCTTATTTTTATGTCTACTCTCCCTACGTTATTTAAATAAGGCTTCCTCTTAAATATCAACTTATCTGTAAAGAAGTGTTAACAACAACATTTTCTTTAGTAAAAACCAGATGCTGTGAATTAGTTCTGTTAATTGTTGGGCTCCTTTCTCTCTGAAGTGGTAGTTATATGTTTTTGAAAAGTGAGAGGAAGAAACACACATTATGGCTACAAAAAGTTGTGTACACAAACTCATTCTGTTAGCATAATTTTGTTCTCTGCACCTATTGTGTAATTAATTTGATGAACAATCAGGAAAGTTTGGCAGTATTTCCCCCCTTTTATTAGTAAGGAACACCCAAGAAAACATCTGGATTTCTTTTGTATGAAAATAAAATGAGATATCTTCTATATATTGATTTCTTTCTGTATTACCTTTCTGCAAAAGTTTGGATAATTGCTTCTTGCAGGTTGTCTATATGAGAAATATCTTTATGATCACACAGCCTTACAATTAATTTTATCCTTTTAATGTGGGAAGGGTTTATATGGCTTAAAATTCTTCTGCTTATCTGTGTTACTATTTTGTGGAGGCTGGATGTACTTGGAATGGAACTCACTCCCCAACTATTTTCATAGATCAGGGTGGGCAGAGTATGGTCTGTGGACCACACGTGGCCCTCGACCCCATGTTTGTTGCCCCTGATGCCCTTCACCTGCCCCACAGAGCCCCCCTTGTAAAAAAAAATAAAACCTTGGTGTGATTTTCATGCATTTTTTGTTGGAAAACCACACAGAACCTCCCCTAATGTGAAAAACACAACCCGCATCAAATCCCTCCATGCAATCAATTTCAGGTGTTATTTTGAGAGGGACTACTGATTAAAATGGAGGCATTTGGCTTTCTCTTTCTGTGTGTATGTGTGTGTGTGCATGCATGTATGTATGCGTGCACAGGATTGATTCCCCAGGCCAAGAGTTGCTTACTCCAGTCATAGATGGTTAGGTGCTTATCTTTTGTATTGGAAAATTGAGACAATCATTGGCTCCAGTTTGGAATGCCTGTGCACCTCTCTGATGTATGATAGGTGCTAATGCAGACATAACTCTGAAAGCAAACTCAGTTGAGGCAGACGTAGTACAGCTTTTTGTGCTCTGCTGCAGTAGCAAATACATAAGATGCCACCTGCATGCTCCAGATAACTTTCTTTTACATGCCTCTTGTCACAGCATCTTTCTAAACACAAGTTACTAGGGAACAAGAATGGGAGATATCTATTGCCCCCCGGTTCTGTACATGGGCTTCCTTTAATAATGTGGTGGTCCACTGTGGCAAACAGGTGGTCACCTCAGTAGGCCAGAGATGGACCATGATGCCATCATCCCTGACAAAGACAACTGGCCATCTTGGTTCTCTCCTTGATGGGACCCTTAAAAAAGCACTTTAGCTTAGCTTTGACAGCTGCTTAGTAGGTTCCTGGCCCAAAGCAAAATCCTGCTACTTAAGTAACAAATGGCCTGGGTCTAGGGCACCTCAGGAAAGAACCTCCATATGTTCCTTTCACATCCATCAGTTACTCATATAGCACATGCAGTCTTTTAGGACGGTGATGAGCAGTGTGTGGTCCTCCAGATCAGAGATGGGCTAGCTCCATGGGTCTGGCGGTCAAATTTCAGAAACACTCTAGGGGCAGCAAAATGGTCATGGACAGTCCACATTCATGACTTCATGCCTACTCCTGCTTGAGATGTTAATGAGCCGTAATTTTCATAAGCTATGCTGCTGAGGGTTGATGGGAGTTGCAGTCCAGCAACATTGTGAAGGTCTCAGGTTCTTTGCCTCTGTGTTAGGTGAAGTGACACAAAGAATGTAGTAGAGCACTGGCTGTAACAGCCACTCATAGTCTGGAGTGTTTTGTTAATCTGAATACATACTTAAAAACTTCCATAGATGTTACACATAAACCTTTCATACATGTTAGGCTGGCTGGTTCTGCTACAGTAGTTTCATTGACACTCTTACAAAATTGCCCTCTTCTGGCAGTTCTTGGAAATGCATCATGCACTTTCTACTTCAACCTTATAAGCCTTTTTTCCCAACTGATGACTGCATACCAGGGATGCTTTTACACTGTATACTTATACCACTGTGATTTCACTTGTATTGCCATGGCTGGATCCTATGAAATCCTGGGGTTTGGAGTTTGGTGGGCTGCTAGAGATCTCTGGTTGATAATTCCAAATGCCCTTGCGAAAACTGCAAATCCCAGGAATCCATAAGATAGAACCATAGTCATTAAAGTGCAATCACAGCACTACAATTGTGTAGTGTGAAAGGGCTTTTGATCTTATTAACACTGTATATAATAAATCAGTAAATGAGTTTATGATTTTGAACATTCCATCAGTGCTTAGCTGTATAACTTATTAACTAGCATCAGGCCCACACAAATTAGTTTCATTAGTCTAGCAATATGTAACTGTTCAGGCTAGTTTTTCATCATCTCGTTTTCCAGCATCCACATTGATGCATTCCTTGATACATTTCTCCCAGCCACTCTGGGAGCTGTTTGTTCTTTTTAACCAGGGTGAATCTCTTTCCATTAAAAAAAAATTGTTACGGTGTAACACTGATGAATGCATTAACATTCTTTCCCTGCTGTAGTAACTACCCACAGTTAATACTATTTGGGAAGTAGAGAAACTGTTAACAAATACCAAAAATAACCTTACCATGAGTTTAAGTGGGGTGGCTACCATAACAGCTACATATCATGTGGCCTCTCCCTGTCCTTATGCTAGCCTGCTTCCCTCTAGTGTGAGGGAAGACAGATTTTGTCTCCAGGGAACAACACATCATATATTTGTCTGCATGTATGTTTAGACAGATATTTGAGATCCTAGGTTTGTGCATAGAAATAACCTTGCTTACCTCTTTATTTTCATTACAATCTTTCATGTTCCTGTCCATGATGCAAGACCTTTCCCACCTGTCCTTGGACATTTTGGTGGTTTTGATTGACAAACTGAATTTTAGTTCTAGTTTTTTGCCAGCCTGTCTTTTCTACCTCGCTTTGGTTCAGGTATGTTTCACTTAAAAAGATCTTATCCTCTGTGTCTGGGTAAAGTGGACTTGGAATAGTTTAGGAAAGATGTTAGTCTGCTTTTGAATCATCTAAGGTACTTTCTACTGACAAATCAGTGTGTCAAGCAATATTATTGCATCAAATTCTCTATCATTTGTAGACACAGGGCAAACCTCACCATCTGACAGGATTCCTTTTCTGTTTGCCGAAATCTAAAATAAAAATACATAATCATTGAAATTTCTCCATTCTGCTACTGCACATGCTTAAGAGGGATATGTATTTATGTGTACAATGGGATGCCCACTAGCCTTGGGTAAGAGATGATCTCTTTTAAACATGCAGAAATATGTAGCATCTAGTACGGTCCTTCCTAAGCCATACAATTTCAGAGTAGATTGGGGGAATACACTCCCAATGAAAAAGAAGAAACTGGGTATTTGAAAATTAAAACATATTACACCAATGTGAGAGATTCAGGGCTGATCCTGCAGTAATGGACTGGATGAGGAAAAACAGACTGAAGCTGAATCCAGATAAGACGGAGGTACTTGCTGTTAAGGGCCCTAGCCCAGGTATGGAGGTTTGTCAACCAGTTCTAGACGGGGTCACACTTCCCCTGAAAGACTGTGTCCACAGCTTGGGGGTGCTCCTGGACTCGCCGCTTCAGATGACAGCTCAAATTGATGCGGCAGCCAGGAGTGCCTGCTATCAGCTTCAGCTGATACGCCAGCTGCGCCCCTTCCTGGACTTGGAACACCTAAAAACAGTGGTGCATGCGCTGGTAACTTCACGGCTTGACTTCTGTAATGCGCTCTACATAGGGCTACCCATGTGCTTAGTCTGGAAACTTCAATTAATTCAGAACATGGCAGCCAGGTTGGTCACCGGAAGATCTAAAACTGACCACATAACACCTATTCTGAAGTCCTTACATTGGCTGCCTATTAGTTTCCGGGCACAGTACAAGGTGTTGGTTCTTACCTTTAAAGCCCTCCATGGCTTGGGGTCAGCCTACCTGCGGGATCGCCTTCTCACATATAATCCGCCCCGCACACTAAGGTCCTCTGGGAGGAATTTACTGCAGCCAATCAGAACTAGGTTGGCTACGGTTACCCAGAGGACCTTTTCTTCTGTCGCTCCTAAGTTATGGAATGGCCTGCCGGAGGAGACCCGGCACATTACCAGTCTTGACGGCTTTAAAAAAGCGGTCAAGACTGTTCTCTTCTGACAGGCCTTCCCAGACTAGTGTTCCACCGCCTCTCATCATTTGTCTCTGTTCTAATTTTGTTTTTAATTTGTTTTTAATAATTAATGTGTTTTAGGGGGATAGAAGGGTTGGTGGGTGGGGAGGATGGGGTACATTTTAATGTTTAATGTATTTATATATTTTTGTAATGCCACCTCGATCCACTGGGAGAGGCGGGATAAAAATAAATTTTATGATGATGATGATGATGATGATGATGATGATGATGATCCTAATACATTGTTTCCCCCACATTTCCCAAGCAATGTTTAGTGATGTCATCAAGTAGTTTAAATCTGAGAATTTTTTAATCATAGCCCTGTGAGCAGTCTGTAAACTTTCTATGCATAGTGAAATAATGACATAAAGGACAGGCTGTAATCCTGAGGGCTGCATGCAGCTTTTGTGCGGATCCCAAGCCCTTCAGTTCCCCCAAGACTGAAAAGCTCACCAAAAAAGCTCTGAAAGGGGCAGTTCTTCTCAGCAAGGCATAAGGCTCCTTCAACACCTTTTTAAAGGAAAGAACATGCAATCTTTTCAGCAAACAGAAAATAGATCCCCAATAATTCCTGGTTTTGTTCTCTTCATTTTTTCCCAAGTGTGGCTATCAGCGGGCCCAAAGGATGGGAAATTTGCTCTTTCATGTATGGAACTTGCCCACCACCATTGTAAGGGAAGCAATACTATCTGCCTCTCCTCAGCTGCCCTGTGAACTGGCGTAAGCGAGAAAGGTCTGTGCTAAGTGTGACATTGGAGGGCTTAAGCTGTAAGATTCTGTGTATGCTAACCAAAATATTCTATTGGGCGAAATATTTGTTCTTTTACCCTTTGTAAGCCACTCTGATTCCCAGTATTAAGAACAGGTGGGATAGAAATGACATGCTAACAGCAATGGCTGGAGTCCCGTATGATGGTTATGAATGTGTAACCTAGAGTTACATACTCATGACTGTTTCAATCTCTGAATAGCCCCTAGTTTATCAGATAAGTAGGAACAGTTAAAGCTCCCCATTCCCCATTTACTGGGCAGTAGCAAGCCAATGGGAGTCTGTTCTCTATTGATCAGGAAGCAGCTGGCTGATGGTCCCACTCTCTCCCCTTGCATGAGCAATGTCCGGCACAAGGGGGAATTGCAACAGGGATCCCGCTTCTGCCCATCACACCAGAGATCACTCACAGAAGGTGGCAGGACGGTCAGCTGCTTCCTGATTGACAGGGGAACAGATCCCCACTGATCACAGCAGCTGCTGCCCAGTAAGCAGGGATTTGGGGGATCTGGATGGGAATCACCGTGAAGCACTGTAACTACACTGCCTATGCACTCATAACTACAATAGGATTCTGGCCCACAATAAAGGTAATAGTAATAATAATAGTGTATACCAATGAATGTTGTACAAGGGACATATGCTGTATGACCAGCTGAAATATCCCTGTCTCCAGTAAAATTTCTGCCAGCAAACCTAGTTGAGGAAAGGCAATGAGAGGCAATGACATGGGGAATTACAGAGATGGCAGAATACAAAGCGGAGGTGTTCCCCTAATCCCCTTTGTGGTAAGACAGAGGAGTCTGGGGTACTATCTAAATTTTCATGCCACCTCCTCTTAATTTCTCAGCCCCCAACACCCATTGCCTAGTTCTTTACCTCTCCATGCCCATTCCCCCATGTCAGTAATACACAAAATGGCTTAGCTACTGAGGACTGAGAGAAACTGACAAGGAGTAAAACTGTTTTGGAGTCTCACTCTCTTGGGTAGAGACTTTTTAAAACTGAATTGAACTCAGGACCACCAAGGATTAGCAGGCCGGGACTATCCCCGACCTTGAGATTTCAGGACCTGGGACAGATCCTCATCATCTAGGGACAATGCCTTGCGATGTCACAGGAGGTGAACCATGGTGATGTCACAAGGGACCACTCCTTGTGAAGTCATTAAGCAGCATATCTTAAGCACCAGCCATCATTGCAAAGAGTATGCTAATCAAGTAGAAAACTCTTAAGTCTAACCACATACACACACAAACACACACACACCCTTTCCAACTCTTGCACTCCTGAAGTTATGTATTATTCTGAAAACCTAAATAGTTTTTGCTTTTTACTTTCACACATTATTTTTTTAAAAAAAGCATGCCAAGCAAAGGGGCCCAAAAGCCAGCCAGATGGCCTCCCATGTCTGTTTCTCAATGCCATTCTCCAGTGAGATGTACTGTTCCGTCTCCATGACTGATTCAGATGCCTGATGATGATCTTCACGTAATAGTCTTTTGGGGAATACTGAGACTAGTGATAATTTTCCTTTGCTCTCAAGAGACAGAGACCAGGCCCAAAGCCACATGTGTTCCTAGACAATGCTAGGATTAGATGTCTGCCACTGTCTGTCCCAGGAAGCCAAGAGATGTGGTTGTGAGACAATATAGTGCCCTCCCAACTCCTAGAACAAACGACAAAGCCCTGAGGCAAATAGTTTTGTGATAAGTTTTTTTTTTCTCAATCTCTTTTGGAAAAAAATATACAAAAACCCAAGAACCAACATGGTAGACATTCCAGTAAAAGTACAGAGAGGGGCTTCATTCCTCAAAGGAAACACGTGATAGGTTATCACCATGCTAGAAAAATGAGATGCAACAGGAAAGCCCAAGGACAAAAAAGACTGACCAGAAAAGTAGTCTTTTTACCTTTCCCTCCCTTGATCTGTTAACAATACTGTGCAAAATGAAAACAAGTTTTGGATACAAATCTATTACATTATGACTCACAAAGGGAGACAGTGCCCATTCTTGCGATGGCTAAGCAGGCACTTCTATGGGAAAGGCATCATATTCAAATCTATTAAGATGTAAAAGAAGGCATGTGTTATACACTGACCATATAAGAAGCAGCCAAGTCTGTTGATTTAGAAGGTCCCCTCTGTACAAACAAGGAAACCTGCAGGCTGAGGTGTTTGTTTGTTTGCTTTGGGCCTTCTGTTGACACCCCAGTTCATCTTTCTGGCAACTAATCTTCCCTGGCAGTAGGAAGGGAAAGAACAGGGAAGATAAGTTGCAAGGGACCACTAGAGGTAACAGAAGGTGGAGAAAGCTCAGCCGTCAGCTCTACTCTTGCTGGGAGACAGGAAAGCTTTCAGAGTTTTGAACAGGCACAAACTAGGCTGCTTTTCATGTGGTTACAACACATCATACAGAGCCTGGATCTAATTTCCCATTCACATCAACATGAATGGTGTTACTTTAGATTAGCACCAGTGGAACTGAGTCACAAATTGATTTGCCTATGGCTTCTTGCTGAGCTGTCTCATGATGTTCTAATGCAGCAATGAAACATTTACACTTCTCCTATTACAAAACTCTAGGTGGATTCACCCTGATGGTTTCAAACTTCAAGACCAATGCAGGACCTCAAAGTGCACTGGATTCTAAATATATATTATTTAAGGGTCAGATATATTTGGGCCAAGGACAAGTGCCACTTCTAGAGTCACCCATGTCTTAAAATGCATGCATTTGCCACAAACCAAGGGTTACACACGTCTATTACACAGTGAAATGAGCATTCTGGTAGCATTCTAGAAGATGACTGGGTGATCATGACTGTGAAGTTTCCTACATGAAGACTTTCTGCCTCTAAGCAGAGCATAAGAAACATGATGTTAAAAAGAAAAATCCACTCTGCAGTGGACTTGAGCTTACTGTAGACCATTGTTCTTTGATCCATGACTGCATTAATACTTTAACATTCTTCTAAGTTCACATCTTGTGGCTGTACCCCGAATATTCATACAAAAATGCTAACAACATTATGCTAAATCTTTTCAGTATTAACCAGCACAATGGCTTTCTGGAACTAATTGACTAGCCTCTTGATTCTGCAAAATTGCCGTTAAACTAACAATCAAAAGTCTTAACCTTAACCTTGGCACATACACTGCACTTACATGTTCAGATAGTCCACGGCAGTGATCTTAATATGCACGTGTATGGCCAGATTTTCTCCACAGTTTCCATGGCAATAGCTCCAAGGAGGTATGATTTTAAAAGTTGTTTGTCTGTGGGTTCACATGAGCACACAGCAGCTGCTGGGAAGAATACAGAGGAAAAGCCACAAGGAGCCCTGTGTAGATTGTGTACATAGACTCGGTGCCTCAGTCCCGAGGAGGCTAGTAAGCAGTTTCTGGAGTAAGCAATCTGAAGATTGCACGCCTTGAGCACAATCCATTAGAACTTCCTGAGCAAGCTCCATAAAGATGGATGAGAATCCTGAAGAACAGTTCAGGGGTTCCCTGTCCAATTCCCATTCACACCAATAGGTTTCATACAAAACAGAAGTTCCTAATAGACTAGTCTGCAGTCATCTCCCTAACAATGCTGAATCAGGGTTCAGCCATACACATTTTTCAATAATCAATTGCCTAATGAGCTAGATTGCAGTTACACTGTGGCAACTCTATAGTAACTTCACTAAAATGATCACGAATTACTGCAGAATTGCACCAGCAGGACTGAATCCGGCCCTTCCAGCTACTGGAAGCATTTTCTCTGGTAACAAAAAGGTAGAAGTGAATTATAATTATAATTATTATTTAATTTATTGTATATAAAACAAAACCAAAAAAAAGAGGTCTGTGTACAAATATCACAAAACATCAACAATTCCCAAAGATGTAGTGCCTTAGAACACATTTTGAACAAGAAAAGATCTCTCACATTTTTCTTAAAAAAACTTTTTTTTGTTTGTTTCTTCTTTTTAATTTTCTTTTGTCTTAAAATCTGACTTAAATATATTAAAGCTGCCCAAAAAAGGGGGGAAAAAATTGAGGGCAAGCTACATCACTTCCTCATACAAAAATGTACAAAACATTAGCTTCTAACTAGACATAACATAATACTGGTCGTCACAGTCTGACAATTAGTATAACTGTGTGTTGTTGTGGGAGTATTGTAATGGAGGAGGGCGATAAAAAATAGCTTCTCTTGCCATCTTTCACATCAGGTTACTTCAGTCATAGAGGCAGAATGATTCTATGGAAAAAGAGAGAGGACAAAAAGCACAGAACAGTTTTTAGTATGATATGTTGTAGTCAGTGCTATCAAGATTAGGATAAGCAACAACCAAAAGAAATTTCCGTATCCAAGAAAAAAATCCAGTCCATATAGTAAAGCTAATTATCTCACACTGTAAAAATGCATCTAACACAGGAATCACCAACCTGATGTTCTTCCATTTTGTTGGCCAAGGGCCTAGGGACAAAGGGAGTTGTAGTCTAACACATCTGGAGTGCACCAGGTTAGGGAGGGCTGCGTTAACATATTTACTTCTGCTGTTCCCTGACCAAAGATACTTGGCTGGGGTTGCCAGGTTTTTAATGGTGCTGCTCTGCCTTTAATATCAGACTGATGCAGGGCTCATCAGCTCTGGATTTCAAAAAAATGTGTACATGAGCAAGGGAAAAGCTTGAGATGACTGGAAGGCCAGGGCTCGGTGTACTGCAGTGGGAAAAAATAGAGGAACGAAAGTGCCATGTAGGATCTGCACTGGATTTTGAAACGGTACAGGACATAGGATCTGGGCAATGGATTGACATGGATCTAACTAATGGGACAATTTGGATGTCAAACTAAATTACTGCTCAGTGCAACAAGAGTGGGCCACAGCAAAGACTGTGCCCCCATGCTTTCTCCTTCTGTTCTTTTCCTCTGGCATGGCTATGAGGAATTTAGAGATTTTAGGTGTTCTGCTTTTTAATAAATTCAACTCCAGCATGTTGTTTCATCCAAACCTGATAAACTGTTGTTTATCTGAACTGATAAACCAATTACAAATCATGGGTTAAGAAGCGGATTTTATTCAAGAAATCCTAGTCATGATTAATTCAGGGTTCTGACCGTGCTAAACTATGACAGTTCACACAGATCAGAAAAGAACCTTTCTGAATTCCCCATGACTGAACTCCTCCTCATATCTGCACTGGAGAATGGGAGGGGAAGGGAACTGCACAAGCCCAGCATTTGCTGCAGCTGCATTTAGAGTGACATCCAGATGTGGACACTCCCTGTAGCTGCTGTTTCCAAGTTGCCATAGTTGGCTGCTGCAAGCGACAGCTCCCTCCTCTTTTCAGTAAGTCCCCAGAATGAGAAAAAAAAGTTCAAAGGGGCAGGGTAGATGGCACCTGTGCACTCAGTGTCTCCAAAGGGCTTTCCACTCTTGGGAATGCCATCAGGGGCACTCCTCGCTGTTCATCAGGCTTTGACTTAGAAGGAGTTCCATGTGTTCCTTTGAAGTTGTGAACCACACATATTCCCTGTTGAACAGAGAAGTAAGGAAAGGGGAAGAGAAAGGAGAACATGGTTATCATCACCACCACCTCAACCTCCATCATCACGAGAACAATCTTAGGCCTGAATTCTCTCCTTAGTTCCAACAAGCGTATGCCCTTTGAATCAGCTGTTGAATGGTGAATCTACACCAGTTAAATCTCTGTGATTCAATGGATCTGTTCTAATTGTGGCTATGAACTGAATTCAGGCCATAAAGTCTCTGTATTAGAAGATGAGAGTTACAACTTTCACTGAAGCTCTCACCAGGTGACTTTGGGCCAATCTCTCCTTCTTAGCTGGTCTAACTTGTGAGGTTCTTGTGAGGATAAACTGGGAAGAAGGAGAGCCACAAAAGTCACCTTGAGCCCCGTAGAGTAAAGGTGGGATATAAATGTAACAATTAAATAATAAAAAAAAACCCTTCTCAAACATTGATTTATTCTAGGTGGCCATCACATGAATTATTCTGCCTAGTAGTTAGTCTTAGCGCACGCTATACTACTGCTGTGGGATGCCTCGGTGAGATGGGAGACTGTCTTTCTTTTTTCTTTAAATACTCTTTCTTGAGAAAGAGTCACTGATTGCAGTCTATGTAGCAAATGTATAGAAGACTGATTTTCAGTGAGAGAAAGGAATTAGTGCAAGCCATTCTACCTACCAGAAACAAAGCAACTGCACTCCCCAAGAGGAAGCCTGCAATGACATCCGAACAGTGGTTTCGATATTCAGAAACTCGGTTGAGTCCAGTAAGGAATGCAGTGCAAAGAGTCCCCAGGCACAGTACTGGCTTGGCAAGCCGACTGCTTTTTGTCTTGATTGTGCTGGTGATATACATCTGAAACACATCCAAAACAGTTCACTCTCAGAGACTCCAGATGAGCCTTCTCACTTCAAGGTCTGATCGTCCCCTACTCACTTCACCTATGAACTACCATTCTGAACTACTGTTCCACACAGCTGCAAGAGGCAGTCATTCAATGTAGCCTTAACGTTTTCATTAAACCATGGAACAGAAGATTAGATCTATTGTCTTCATCTTCTGTTACTGTATGATATTGAAACTAAATTGTACTTCCTGTTTCAGGTAATTCAACTAACATAACAGAGTTTATGTAACCATTGAATAGAGCATTTCAGTGGGTGGTTTCATGTGATGAACAGCGGCTTCACACAAGACATTGCAGACATTCCCAAGATTGCAAAGCAATTTTAAAGAGCCACTGAGACCAATTGAGAGAAAGAAATTGATAGCATAGGCTTTCATAGACTTAAAGCTGCCTCATCATATTCCTTGTCTAGAATAGAACCTTATAGCTTTGAATGAACTGGTTGCGTGCATGAACAGCAATAGAAATACAAAACTTGTGGTATGGTGATGAAGTAACAAGTTCAGTTTTAACAATGGTTGTGAGGGGAACAAAGGCAGGAGAAAGATGCTGACTAAAGCCAAGATGAGTAGATAACCAGATGAATGGTGGAGGGATTTACTGGGATATAGTGCAAAGCTTGCTGGGAATCAGAAAGGAGATGTGATAAACTGACCAAGAGAGTTCTCAAGAGGCTGGGGTGTTAACTAGTGTTATAATATGTGTAGTGTGCCAGAAAAACTTTGCCTCTGTTCAATCCCCTGTCATTGCACTGGAGTTAATGCATATTATATTCCAATTCTGCTGTTCCTCTTTCTAATCTTCCTTTGTAGCTTTTTGTTCAGTGACTGCTCTTCTGAGGTCCAGGATGGAATGCCCAGGATGACTGCTGTTCTTCAACTTCCCAACTGTATTAGGCCAGCAGAATGGTTACCTCCCAAAGTATTCAATCTTTCAGGAGCTGGAATTCTCTTCATCAAGCAACATGCTACAAAAAGCAAGTTGGGTGAGAGGAGAGAAGGGGCAGAAAGAGTGATAGAGACAGCTGGCAGTTCTTTTCTTGTTGTCAGTTCAGCTGCCTTAGCATGTTAATGAATGAAATGGCTCATCTGCAGAACCATTTGCAGTGGCCTGAAAATAATCTCATTACCTAAAACAAATAATAAATTGCAATGATTGAAAAAATGCTCCTGGGTTTCTGGGACTGCCTATGGGGTGATAATAGGCATTTGTATGAACTGGTCTTTATAACTAAAAAAAGAAAAGACAGTTGTAGAAATGCACTAACTAATTAGTGTGTTCCATGAGGTCCCCATCCTGTCTAGTGGTTAGGTATGTTCTCCCAATTTAGCCTGCTTCTGATTTGTAATTATCATTTTTTTTGTAATAATTTTTATTAAGATTTAATCTTGAAAATAAAAAAGAAAACCCACACTTCCAGACTTAAATCTTCCAGTTGCAATTACTTATTTCCATTACATACAAACATAATTTCCATTTCACAGAGAAAAGAATGATTACATTATTTCTTCTTGATTTCTTATACATTTATATCCTCACCCAATCCAATACTCCTTTCCATTCTATTTCAGACTTCTGGATAGATCATTTTTAATTGTTTTAATTTTTGTAACATTTTAAGATATTAAAGAAAAAAAGAGTGTATGTTGGAGGGTTTTTTTTTAAAAAAGCAAACAAACATGGAAGACAAAACAAGTGTAATTAGAGGGTGAGAGATTTCATAGAGCTCAGAGTTATTTGTTCAGTGAAACTTGGCAAGCCACAATGGATCATGTTCAACAGCACTGGGGACAAAGTGTTGGGTGTGTGTGTGTGTGTGAGAGAGAGAGAGAGAGAGAGATAATTAACAGACATACACTAATTTGTGATCCTATAATTAGAAAGGTAATACGAGCAGGAAGATGAAGTACCAATACCAGAAAAAAAAATGGGCTTCATTAGCAAACACAATGGAAGCCTCTCAGAGTAATTTCTCCTTCCTGACACACACTTCCCATTTCCCAAAACAGTATCAGAACATTAGGCAACAGATACTTCCAAAGTGTCACACATAGGCAGAGTTTAGATTATACCAGGACTAGATTCATTACCTAGAGCAGGGGCTCTTAAACTGTAATCCTCTGACCGTCTTATACTTCATCTCCCAGAAGTCTCTGGCAAGACTTACTGACAAGATCTGGGAAATGAAGTCTAAAATATCTGGAGGACCAAAGACAGAGAACCACTGTCCTAGAAACACAAAACTACAGAGGTGTTGGGATATTTTTTACCAGAACTTCTTAATAAAAGAGAGTTAAAGCCTACTGAGTTGAGAAACACTGGCACTTATTCAGCTATCCTAACACCTTTTGGGCGGAAATCTTATTCTTTAAGATTTCATCAAGAATGGGCCATATCCATTGAAACATATCTTTCCCAACCATACATTGTTCACTCTCCCTCTCTCTCACACACACATGGAGATTCTAAGAAGCTGAATTCTGTCTTCAACATCATGTTTTTCAGCAGTTCTTCACAACAGCAATACAGATACAGCTCTAGTCACGGGAAAATTCAAAATGTGTTATCCAGATGATACAACAAAGTATTTGAGTTCTGGATATTGTGGCCAGATTATTTTTAGCATATGCCAATGCAAACACGATTAAGGATGATCTGCATCACATACTAAAAACATAGGTGTGGTCTTTGTTATTGGATGAAGGAGGAAATAAGTTTTCCAGTTGGCCAATAACACTGCATTCTGGCAGGCAGCTGGTAAATGCCAAAGCTCTATCTGTAAGCTATGTATGAATTTCTTGTGACACATCCATAGACCCATCCTATGGAAACTCTGGAAGGCTTCACCCTTGGATCATGTTTCTGCCTCTGTACTTATTGAAATGCAAACTGGAAACCCTATATTTATATGCCATTTATACGTCATAAGCAAAAAATTGGCCATACTAGGAACAAACATTATGAGACCAAGGAGAGTCCTTTTTCCTTTTCCAAGTGTGGTGAGGAGAGTGGGAAACACCAATAAGCATCTCAGTGACAGCCAGTAGCTTCCATATCAGTGGCATGATTTTGAGTTTCACTTCAGACTTGAAAAGAATGATCCAAGATGCTGAATGCTATATCACCCCTGAAACAGGTTCAGCACTCTGGATAGTTCCTTTAAAGTCCATAAAGAAAGGCAATGTGGATTCACCACACCTCTGCTATGGAAACCACTGCTGTCACTGATTAACACCTGATTAACACCTGATTTAAAACAAAAAACAAAAAACAGAACCACAACAACACACACACACACTTATATACGCACAGGATAGAGTGAAATATAGGAGGTTTCAACTGTTACCCATATCTTGAAAGCTAAAACTGGAATGCTATATCAGATTCAAGGCCTATCTAGTGGCCAACTAGATGGTTGTCTGCTTATCTTCCATATCCTTGCAGGGGGTCCATAATTAGAACATAAATGCAGTATCACCCTCTTACTCATGTTCCCCAGCAAATTTTATTGTAAGGCATTTGTAGTTGTTATGTGCCATCAAGTCTGCTTAGATTGATGGTGACCCTATGAATGAGAGATTTCCAAGACCCCCAGTCATCAAGTGCCTCAGTTGTTCTGCTCAGGTCTTGCAAAATCAGGGCCATGGCTTCCTTGATTGAATCCATCCATCTCTAATGTGTTCTTCTTTTCCTGCTCTTCTGCATTGCTGTCTTTTCCCAATGAATCATGTAGTCTCATGATACTTTCAAAGTACAATAGCCTCAGTTTAGTTATGTTAGTTTCTAGTATGAGTTAAGGCTTAATTTCCTCTTGGACCCACAAAATTGGTCTCTTTTGGCAGTCCATGATATCTGTAGAATTTTGAAACTGGAGGCCTTACAAAACCATCATGACTGGTAGCCACTGATAGCCTTATCCTACATGAAATATCAACATAATTGCAAAGGAGAGAGAACTACTGTGGACAAAAATCCAGTGGAAAATTCTGAGATGTCCCATATGGAAGCACATTCTGTGTCCTATACCCTGTTCCTTTCAAAGGGATATTGTATACGTGAAGCCCCAGGGGACTGGGACCTTTGTGGTTGCTGCTTCCTCCAGGGGTTCCAGCCTGCTGCCTTAGTGAAAATATAATCTTAGCAGAGCATAACTTTCAACATAAGTATCATGATACAACACTGCTTTATTCTGAGCTACAATATTGGTTTATGTAGTCCAGTACAGTCTACTCTTATTAGCAACAGTTCTCTAGAGGGAGGTCATACTTACATTGCTCTATTAAAGATGGTGGCTGGAATCCTGTTAGGAAATTCCAGTGGTGTAAGTTAGACATATGACATTGAAACTAACTTTGATTATCATTGCATAGGTCAAAATCCTGATCCTTCCATGCAATAAACAAATCTCCCCAAACTCACATTGTAAGCAGTGCACTTCCCACCCCGCCGCAAGACAGTCATTTCTATTTTGTGGTGAAGTGGGGAGATAAGCATAGATGCATCCAGCCTGTATCCGAGTGAGTTCCATGAACATCATTTCCAAAGAACTCACTAGGACCCCTGGAAGTTTCTGCAGATGCCTATGGTGGAGATCTGCTGAAATGAATTGGATTTGTTACTCACAACTAACTGGAATCCTACTAATTTACACGAGTCTATAGTAGGTAGGACGAATATTGGCTTTATCTCAATTCAAATAACATACACATGGGGACAAAATATACCAAGCAGCAAAACTGAATCACAGAAGCATCCAGATTTCAGCAACAGACTGAAGCTTTTACTAGACAGCTTCTTATCAATAGCTGCTAAACGTCTAGGAATGGTCTTACATGGTTTTATATGTGAAGGAAGATTGATATAGGCTCCAAAGGAATATCTGCATTCATACAAGCTGTTTCCCATTCTTCTATGTCCTGCGTGTTTTCCTGCTTTTAGCCTGATAAGCAAATTATATTACTCAACAGGGGAGTCAGACATGTACAAGAAGACAGTGAAGTGTTTACTCTTCAAACTCAGTAGGAGTGCTTTTATTGTCTTACGGGGCAATGAAAATTATCAGTTTGCTCATGCAGCAATGTCAGTCCTAGTGTGATAACTGCTCTTTCCACACCATGGAGTTCATTTGTCCTTCTCGGGGGAAAAAGGTGAACAAGGAGCAGGATAAGGAAACAAGCTGTTTGCAAAGTGAATCTGTTTACTGTTATGAAGCTGGAGAGGGGGAAGGAGGTGGCAATTGGGTACTCCCAGGTACTCCAGAGACAATACAATTAAACCCAAGAAGAATAAAGATGGATTAGGTGCAACAGAGCAGCCGATGATAGAGATTCTCAAGGACATCAGAACCGAATTTTCTGAAGATCACAACTGCTCTTTAACAGAAGAGATTTCAGCTCAGTTTCACACTAAAGGTTTTGCAAGATCAGTGGAAAAATCTATAATACACTCTTGAATGGAGTTTGGAATAAACCTGTTTATTAATTTGTTAAATTTGTTGTTGTTGTGTGCCTTCTAGTTGTTTCTGACTTATAATGACCCTAAGGAGAACCTATCAAGGGGTTTTCTGGAGCTGAGAATGTACCGTGTGCCCTAGGTCAACCAGTCAGTTTCTGTGGTTAAGTGGGGAATCCAACCTGGTTTCCAGGGTCACAGGCCAATGCTCAAGCTGCTACACCATGCTGGGTCAGTGTTTAAGTTTATAGGCACAAAAAGAACCACTTTGAAATGGCCAGTAACAAAATGTTTTCTTCTAAGATAAACTGTGACAATTTATCAAACTGTGACAACATTATCATCATTGAACTAATGTTCAAACTGAATCTTCTAAGCTCTGCTCTTTCAAAATAAAACAAAAAACAAAACACCAGTCCTGTGACAATTATGATTATTAGTGCATCAGTTTAGATGCAGCTGTGATGAAGGGTTGCCTCTGTTCCATGTCCCATCCTGTGTAAGTCTGATGATATACAGGGGAAAAAAGTAACTGAAATAGGGTAAGTAGAACTGGAGATGTTCACAAGTTGGGAAAGTTACATTTTTGGACTACACCTTCCTGAATCTCTTAACCACTGGCCATGCTGACTGAGAGAGGGCATAATTGGATAAATACAGCAGTTTTTCAAGCACTTAGAAATACTAGCTGAATTCCAGAGTACAGTAGGGTGGGTGCAAATAGATGTCTGAATCTGGAAGTTGGAGGGCAGGGAGGTAAAGAAAACCAATATGCAGAAATTAGAAACTCAGGGAAATGGGGGCCCAAGTCTCAAAGCCGATGATAATTAGAATGTCTGCCTAAATCTGCTGGGAGTAGTAAATGCTGTATATCTTGGTGATTCTCCCTTCCTACCCTCCCACTTTACCTTGTCACTGAGAGGCTTATAGGAAGGGGAGAGTGCCTGAAGCTTGACACAAGCACACAGAAACCAAGTTGGATGGTGGCTCAGGGTGATTCAGCTCAGGGGACAAGGATTTCTTTTAGAACAAAGATGTCAACTTTCTCTTTAGAAAGGAAAATTTCTAGTTCTCATTGTCAGAGAACATGTTCTGAAAATAGGGGAGCAGCTTATGCCTGCAGCAAAGAAAATGTCTTGGGGGGGACAGTTTGAGGTGGGATTGTCACAGGTGGTGGTTAGCTGTGTGGGATTGCTGCAGATTCCACCTCCTGTCAATTCTAGCCTGTATAACCAATGGTAGAGGGATGGGAATTAAGACTCCTGTTACCAGGCTGTACACCCCCACTCTTTGATATGGTTTAATTGGAAAATATGACTTAATTGGCATGAAATATAAACTATATCCTACTATGTCTAAGGAGCTGGCTGGTAAAGAGGAACTGACTGCACACATGTGTTGCAAAACTAGGTCAGACCAAGATCTTGGGACATGGTTAGGTTGTAGTCAGGGAAACTCCAGTGATAATGCACTTACAACGAGTCAATCCAGAAATAATAGCATTTGAAATATTTCCACAGGACAACTGATTTGGTGGCCTCTGAGTACCAAAACTTCCCTTTTGTCCCCTATACCTGGCCTGACCTTTAAGGAGCAATCATGATTCCCATCAGTCTTTTGTCACTGAATGCTAAGACCATTAGTCCATTCCAGACCTTATTGTCTATGCTGCAAGAGAGCCATTAACAGTGTAACCCCCCAGGCAGAAACAGAGTATTTAAACCCCAACTCTGGATTAGCAGTACACTGGTTGCTGGTCATCTAAGCCATGTTGCTTCATCTCTTCTGTACTGGATTGGTAAATATTTCCTAAATTCTCGCTATCCAACTTGTTCTCCCTTTTCCTTCAATTAGCCTTGTGTGTATTTGTGAGATTGCTTGGATCTTGTGTGTGTGATTGTTAATTCCCCAATAAAACATCTCTGGCTGGTGTTCCTGCATTAGTACTGGTATACACAGGTGTTAAAGATCTTCTTAGCTTACCCACTTTCTTGCAGGCCTCCCTTTTGAGCTAATATTCCCCACTGTTTCAAGGAGGCATTGGCATTACAGGTGGACCCTTGAGTGACTCATGTTTCAGGATAACAGTCCAACCAAATCTGGCGGCCCACAAGCTGCCAAACCCTATTTTCACAGGAAAAATTCTCTACAGGACTCAAGAACTATAAATCCTAGGCAAAAGGTGTATTTATCTCATCTTGACATGCTCCAGCAAGAAGTGCTTACATGACAGGTGACTATATATTTCAGTGTTAAAAGAAGGAGGAGGTCTGCAGAGTATAAAACAAAAAATGGAGAACATAATGGCTAATGGCAGAACTTCTGTACTTACTGTAGCATATAAGGCTGAATAAATGCTTAAAGCAGCATGTTTGGATGGAAAGGATCTCCTCGCCTTCTCAATCACATCCTGGTCACCAGTGCAGATATTCCCATTGTTAACAAACTGATGATGAGCCCGGCAGTCGCTACCAGTATAGTTGGGTTTACACACAGTCAGGAAATAGGGTGCCAAATTTCCCGTCACAACCTGGCCAGCATTTACGAATATGTCTGTGGCAAAAAGGCCAAATGCAAATACACCTGTGGCAAGAGAAAGGTTAAAAGAAAACAGTAAGAAAACTGAGGTCACTATGGATGATGTTTGGAACATAAGAGAAATGGCAGAAAGATTAATGGTAATCTAAATGTGTTTCCCCTCCCCAACACCACTAGAATGCATACACAAACTGGAAATCTTGCTATGGGACTGGAAAAGTAAGAAGCATGCAACACTTCAGCTCTGCCTCCCTGAGAGAAAATCTTTGCAATAATTCTTGCACTGCAAGAAGTACATGGCTGATTTTCACAGGAATCTAGGAAGTTGCCTTACATCACATCAGGCAATAAGTCCATCTACTTTCCAGTCTCGGTACTGACTGCAAGTGGCACTCCAGAATTTCAAATAAAAGTCTCTGCCAGCCTTTGCCACAGTGGTGGATATTACTGGGCTACAATTCCCATTAGTCCTTGCCACAACATTCAGTGGGGATGATGGGAGTTGCAGTCCAACTACATCCAGAAGGCAGTCCAATATCATCTGGAGGATTTACCTATCTCAGGCTTTAGTGCATGGTGGAAAAGCTGTGCCCCTCCAGATGCTCATCATCCTTCTCCATGGGCTATGGTGGCTGGGCCTAGTAGGAGTCTGGCAACATATGAAGGTCCTTATATCCTTATATCTCTTTTGGTATCTCACTGCTCAATCCCCTCATCATCCCAGTGGTAAAGGAATGTAAAAAACAACAACAATTGGGTAGGGAGTGGACAGGAACAAGCAGAAATAAACATGGCAATACTATCACTCCCATACTATTTTGCTATTTGAACTAGACTTATTTCTTCCCATTTTATTTATGCATTTCTTTGTTACCAGATGGCAGTGATTAGATCAAAATGAAGCAGCAATTATTCTTCCAGAAACATGAGAATGTTCTGTTCAAACAATTCTACACTCTGGGGAGGTTTCTGGGTGGCTCAGGTCTTTGAATGGGTAGCCTTAGCAACTATATAAAAAGCAAAGGTGATCTTGGAAACTGAGCAGGCTAGTACTTGGAAAGGAGACCTCCAGGAAATACGAGATACCCGTGGTTCTCAGATTGTCTGATGTGTGGGACCAGAAATGTTTCCCCTGACATGCTAGGGTCCAGTACCATATTTGTACCCAGCGATTATAATTGCTCATTTTTTTCCTGGAAATTCGCCATAGACTGGTACTCAATGGCTCACAGGCAGGTATTAGTCCAGAGATCAACACTTTGAATTGCACTGCTGTAGGCTGTACTGCAGAGGACGGCAATGGCAAACCACTTCTGAGTATTCCTTATCCAAGAAAACCCTCTGAAATTCACGGGGTCACCATAAGTCAACAGGTGACTTGAAAAAAACAACAACACACACACACGTTGACCAGAAGGGGGAAAAGAATCCATAGTTCATATCGGTGTCATATTTCCATTGGGCCAAAAGGCAAAAGACAAAAATATGTGTGTAGGTTTGTGAAATTTCCAGATTTCTTGGTTAGACAAGATGCAACAAAAGCAGAGCAGAGATGGGGGTAAAATGGACCAATTTTTGGACCATTTGTGGTATCTTCATGTCGTCTTTGGATAGAATGGGGGAAGAAGCATCTGCAGACATCCAAATGATGCTGTAGAAGATAATGCAATCTTCGTTTGGATTGCATTAGATTAACCGCCCAGGAATGCCACAAGCAAGAGAGGCAGCAAAGTCTCACCCTCTATTTTTGAAAGCATAAATTCCTGCCGTCTACTCAAAACTGTCTTAACATCTGTGGATATCAGCAACATTTCAGAAGCTATTATGTGTGTGCAAAAATAGTTCAACATGAAGCAGCACTAAGATTTAAAAGCCCTGGAATCCAATCCAACAATAGTTTAGAAGACGAAAGATGTACATTAAAAAATAACATAAAAAGTAAATGTTTAGGAGCAAAGCCTAATTAAAGCAAAGGCCGCCGAGAAGCATCAATCAAGAACAAACATTCTGCCACGTAAGTGCTGCCCAAGCACTTTTAGCCCTGGTCCTCCAGGCAAGAACACTTGATGAGTTTATTGTGGCATGCAGAAGGCGCTGGAGCAGCACAATGGCACTGAGTGCCTCAAAGCAGGCCAGCCTCTTGCTCTCTATTAATGGCACTTTACTAAACATCAATACAATCCAGGGGCTGTGAAAAGTTCAAGGGTATTTTTTTTAATTTTTTATTTTTAAAAATGATTTTTAATTGCCTGGTCTTTCATTCCCCCAAACTGTTTACCAGTTTGCAACTGCCATTACCCACTAGTTTATTAGGAGCTAAAATATATCAGCTAAGAGTGAATGATGACCTGTGAAATTCCAAGTTCTAATAGTTTCTCCTCTACAAATGCACAAGGTGTCCTTACATAAACCTGCATTCTCTCCTGTTTCCCTGGTAACTAGCCACATACACTTCCATTCAAGCTCCTATTTTTCTGTGTGGCTGGTATTGTTTTCCAAACCCAGAGACTTCATGCAGTTATTCCTCTTTTTCCATCACCCTCATTATCACCATCATCCTCTTTATTTAAACTCTTTACCTTTTCCCCCAAGACTGGGACCCAAGGCAGCTATTATTAATAGTAAGACTCAACAATAATAAACTGCAGCTGCCTTGGGTCCCAGTCTTGGGGGAAAAGGTAGAGAGTTTAAATAGAGTCCTACTATTAATATTATTATCCCAACTTTCCCCAAAACAGAGGCTTCCAAATTAACAGAAATGCAATATAGCTAAAAACATAATAAAGATCAATGTTTAAATAGAACCACACTATTAAGAACTTAAAAACAATTTAAAATAAACTGATAAAAATCAATATTTTTTATTTTTAATAAAACTCAAACATTCAATTGTAAAACAAACTATCCAGATAAAATACCAAAAGTACAATATAAAATAAAACAAACAGACAAGTACGTGTAATCAAACTATACAAACTTATAAAACAACATTAAGGGAAATTCCAAAAGCTTTTGAAAATGAGAAGTGAGAAGGTTTTTAACTGAAGTTTAAAAATAACAGGGGAAGGAGCAGTCTGCAAATGTTCAGGAAGGCCATTCTAGTTGCTGGTGCCAATTTGAGCAGACCCATTGAATCAGTTGCTGAATGGCAACTCATCAGTTATATGTTTTGGGTTATTATGAGTTTCATTTCTTTATGATATTTTATGCAACTTATTATTTTGTATTTTACTAGTTTTCAGGTTCATTTATTGTATTCTTCCCTCTCCCCAGTGGTTTGCTGTAAGCTGCTCAGAGAACTTTGCTTATGAGGTGGTGTTAAAATGTGATTCACTCATACATATATTAATATGCAGGGCTTAGAAATAAGAGATTAAAAGTATCTTAATTTAACCTTTTAGATTACAATAACAACTTTGGGTTACTCCCCCCACCCCCAATCAATTTAAAGACAAAATCAAAAAGTACAATTATAACAATACAGGACTCTCTTAAAAATCCTTTCTTTGAACATCTTTAGTTCTTCAAACCTTTCCAGAACAAAAATATCTTTGCTTGCCAATGGAAGGACAAACTAGAGGGGGCCACGCTTGCCTCCCCAGGAAGCCAGTTCCAAAGCAGGGCAGCTACTGAGAAAGTCCTGTCTCATGTCCCCATCAGATATACCTGTGAAGTTGGTGGGACTAAGGGCCCATTCATGCTACACAATTACAATATTGTGATTCCACTTTAACTGCCTTGGTTCCAACCTATAGAATCCTAGGGTTTGTAGTTTAGTTAGGTACTGGAGTACTCTGGCTGAGAATTCCACATGCCTCTCCATCAACTTCCAGTTCCTATATTCCATGGAATCATGACAGTTAAAGTGGAATCACAGCAATATATTTGTGTAGTGTGGACAGGCTCTGAGAAAAGGGTCTCTCCTGAGGGTCTCAGAACCAAGCCAGGCTCATATTCTAACCTAATCTGGGACACAGAAACACTACTCAGCTACTGAGAACCATGCAGCCCTTTCCCACTTTATATCATTTCTCTCTTGGCCTCTTACTGGCTGGGAGCATGTTCAGAGCAAATGCAACACCAATCTTATGAGCCTTATAGCCTGAAATGGGCTCAAAAGTCATATTTTTAGTCAAAACTATGAATGCCTTACACAAGCACTAGGACAAAATTTATAGATTGGCACCCTATTGGTGACAGATGCAGGGATATGGTCAGGAATGCTGGCAATATACAGCTTTGCCATCCTGCTGAGCCCTGGAGTGCTTTCCTTACTCTCCGCATACTGGGATGCCCTCCCAGCCATTTGGTGGACAGATGAGTGTGAGGCTGGAAAGTGACCCCATGTGCTGCTGGGACATATTTTCCAGCCTTTTATGAATTTTAGCTATTAATTCATCTTCGCTGCCACCACCCACTGAATTATGAATTATCTGGACACTTGGACAGCACAGCGGGACCCTGTCCAACCACGTACATCCCTAGGTTTAAGGATCTTCCTTTTCCCCCCAGTCTACCTAGCTTGGTGTGGGAAGGAGAGAAACAGGGTCTTTTACAGAAAGTATTTATTAAAGGTAGGCACATAAACAAGGCAAATTACCACACATGGGAAGCCCCCTCTTCCCAGGCACGCTTAGTTACAACAAGAACAGATATGAAAGCACAGATACATTCTTTCGATCAGCCAGCCTCCGAAATAACAGAAAAGTCCCTAACACGACTAGATAACTTTAGTCTAATTACTCACAGTTGTTCCTAGGCTTAGATGTTCTAAAGGAAGGGCCAGGAGGCAAGGCCGATGGCCTCCAGCCTGCTACTGGCACAGAACCCCCCTCCAGGAGACTCCTTGGTTGTTATCCCTTTGTTATCTCTCGGCCACATGGCCTCCAAGAAGTTTTATAACTTCTCCTTGGAAGCATCTGGAAGCATCCTGAAGATGCTCACTTCTTTCCTTTTTGATTGGTCAGTTCTCACCCTATGACCTGTGATGCTGACTCACATGACCTATGATGCTGACCACATGAACTATGATGTAATCTAATCCCCAACACCTTATTAACCCTTGGTTTACCTGAAGAGGGAAATGTCCCCCTTTAGCTAAGTCTAGATAATGGGAAGCCCCATTATCACAATGAGTGACAAGGGGTGGACAACGAACAACTGACTGTGCTTCAGCACCCAGCCACAGGACAACAAAGGTATCCTCCCAGACTTCCTGGACATCTAGGAGGAGGATGTCACCTTCCTGGAGCTAGCTGCTGAAGCACAGCCTGCCACTACCTGGATGCCACAACCAAATGGCTTTGGGGAGTATGCACCAGTGAAAGCAAGGAAAGGGCAGAGGACGGGACTTAGTTATGGCTAGTGGAGCTTTTTGCTCTGCCACTGAGATCCAGGATCTTGGCTACATTCAGCATTCTCCCTGACTTTGATTTTCAACCTGCATCTATAATATGGGGACAGCAACATTGGCAAACACTAGTGGACTGCAGAAGGATAACAATGTAAAGCACTTCAAATGTGCTGGATATGTTTGTTCAGCTTGTACATGGGACAGAAGGAGGTAGAGATGGATGTCTGTATCTTCCAGGGAAAACTTACATGCATGCAGTTGAAATGCCTGTTATTGCCTGACTCAAAATGGTCTCAACCCATTAAAACAAAAGATCACCATGTGTGCCCCTTCTGCTCCCCCTTTAAGTTTCGCAAACACAAATTAAAATTTTATTGAAGAAAAATGTCCATAGGGAAGCATTTAAAACCCTGAATACATTTCCTTAAAGAGCAAATAAAGAGTTTTGAAGAAAAAGATGTATTCTCTTTAACCCTTCCAGCATTTAATTCCCTTTTCACATTTTCAATATTTAAATAAAAGAAATCTAAATGGATACACACACACACACACACGAGCAAGAAGCTAATAAAACAACCAAATATACATTACAAGCATCCAACTAAATTGTGCCCCCTTTCTGTCCACTTATCCTATATCCTCCAACATTTCACACATTAAAAATGGGGCACATGTGGCCAAACAATATTAGAATGTGATAAATATGGCAAAATTATTAATGAGGAAGAACAGATAAGCTAGGAGAGCAGTTTGCTTTTGCCTGAGCCTATTGGGAAGGCAAGATTCACACCTTCTCTCCTCTCCTGTCTGCTGAGTTAATGGAGTGTAAACTATTTTTGACCTTTGAATTCTGTTTCTGTCTGTAGCAACTGAAATAAGCTAAGGACAAAGGAGGAAAATTAGAGGAGAAGAGGGAAACTGGGACATTTTAAAAGTAGTTGAAGAAGTGGGATGATATAGGATTAATTAGGACTGTCCAGACCAAATCAGGATGGAGGATATACTAGCTAAGCCACATTTTTGGTTTTTGGATACTTTTTGGATACTTCTGTCAGATGACTCAGTCTTTCATTCTAGCAACTATCACTCTTCCCCAGATCTCCCCATTTCTTTCTTTCTTTCTCTCTTCTTTTCCCCTCCTTTTGCTCTTCAAGCATTGTCTCAATCTCTCCTAGTTTCTCCCCCTACTCTAACATTCCAAATCATTCAAAATATAGTTTCATGTTGCTCTCTAGCAAATGATTTTGCTTTTCTAACCCAAGATTTTGACCTCTAAACTTTTAAACTTATACCTGATACTGTCTAATCTATTCTCACCATACTTTGAAACCAAACTAAAGACAATATGGGGGACAGTTCCATTCTTTCAAACCCAGCTTTGGCAAAATTTTCCAATTTTTTAAGCTACAGTTTCCTGGAAAGTGGGTAACTACAGCTACAGGACTCCACAAAAGCTAGAATATTAAGTGAATTTGTTTCAGGCTGAATTGAAATGACAGACTCAAAAATATTATAAGGAAATGAAAGCTGGGGTTTTCTTTTGCATACTAGCTTTTCAGCATTTAACTCCAGTAAACTCTCTAGAGAACAAACAGAGTATGAATATTCATTTTAGAATTCCTGTTCTTGGAGTTAAATGTTAAATTGTGTAGCAATATAGAAAGCTGTGTGCCTGTAAGTAAGCCACCAGTGTATAGAGAATCTAAGTACCCTGAAAGACACTGATGCCACCAGGGCATCTGGAATGTACCTCTCAAACAGTTCTCAGTTGTAGGGACTACCAAAAGGCAGTTTTGAGGACTTTGAAA
The DNA here is from genome assembly GCA_948474755.1 of Ctenosaura bakeri. Classification (NCBI taxonomy): domain Eukaryota; kingdom Metazoa; phylum Chordata; class Lepidosauria; order Squamata; family Iguanidae; genus Ctenosaura; species Ctenosaura bakeri. The sequence continues at coordinate 17,259 of CAOLHI010002664.1, read as the reverse complement.
TTTGAGATAAAGCCATTAAATGATTTGCAGCACTCTTCCTGAACAATAAGCTGTGCTAGGGTGTTAAGTTTCTAGGTTTACTCACATGTGCCATGTTGTTGGTTTGTCTTGAATTTTTATGCTATGCTTGCCCTGCAGGGTGAGGTCTCCATGTGAATACAAGTCAAGACCAAGAGATGTTCCCAAATTCTCCTATGCTATCTTTATAGCTATGACAGTAGGAGTATACACGTAGAGTTTCTGAAGATAAATAAAGTTCAGTGGTACTCTTTTCTGTTTTTTCCATTTCTGCCCAGTCAGGGCATTAAGGAAATTCTAAATTGGGCTTGTAAATCACTACTTGTGATTGGACTATGACACCCTTATACTGGATGGTAACATTGTGCAAACACCTGTATATATGGTAGTGTGCACACACTCCTGGTTTCACTGCACAATGACCAAAGCAATTGTATCCTAAATATATTCCAATGTATATATTTTATACTATATATATTCCAATGTATTCAAATGACTACCATCTTTGCATAGCTGTTTGTGAGCCCAGTGAGGGGTCACTAGTGCTCTTATTACACATCTGCTCTTTCTTGATATCAATCAGTCAATAAATTTAGTTAAATACATTCTGCAGTCTTCTGGCTCCTGTTCCTACTACTGGGTTCCATTTTGATATAAAATCATCCTTTAGACAAACAGTATTCAGAAATTCCTGGAATTCAGAGCAGATCCCACTGCAACAATAAATGTAGCCTTTGTCCATCATAAGACACTGGCTAAACATATGCAACAGCTCGCACAGTGGTTATGTTCACACAGCCCCAGTAATTTCCTCCTCCTGGGAGCTACATAAATTATCATAAAAAAACCAAACCAAACTCTGTGTCACTGGGATATGTACGATTCTGTTTTTTTGCTTATTTCATTTTGCATTGGATTTATCATGTCTTACCTATAAATCGAATAATTCTCCGGAGTAATGGATTCAGATAACAGCACTCTCCCGTCAAAATGGTTTTCTCCTGGACGATCAGGCTCTCTCTGGTAGACTTGATGAAATACATAGAGATCTCCCCAATAAAAATCTGTAAAAGGAAAAATGAGGAACTGAAGATAACAAAGGAAAGTTTGTAAAAAGAATTTAGCAGAGTGGTGGTGCTTAAGATTTCCGCACACAGTTCTCACTCGAGGTTTCAATACTTTTAAGCCAAAAGGTTCAGTGTGGAAAGAAACTTCAGAGCCTTTGTTGCTTTCCCTTACTGCAGTGGTTCTTAACCTATGGTTTGCAGACCCCCAGGGGGTCCATAGTGTCCTCACAGGGGGTCCGTGAAAACTTGAAGAAATGCTATGAGCTTTTATAGTTGAAAAAGAAAGAAAGAAAGAGAGAGAGAGAGAGAGAGAAAGAAAGAAAGAAAGAAAGAAAGAAAGAAAGAAAGAAAGAAAGAAAAATGGTAATACATTGATCTCAAACAGCAGGAGTCCTTTCCTAGTGATAGACATCATTCATACAAAGTTTCATTACACCATCTCAAACTTTTCAAAAGTTATGAAAATAATCGTCTATAGCTTTTAAAACAAAAAAAAATGTATAGAATGAGTAAGGGAGTGCTGCACTGTTCTAACTGTTACTTTAGAGAGCTTTTCATCTTTTTTTAAAAAAATAGCATTGTACTCTTTCACTGAGCTGTAACTGTTTTAATACAGCAAATAGTTTATTTTTATTTTAATAACCACTTTTTGTATGTTTTTAATTGTATTGTTCTTTTAAATTGTGAGCTGCTTTGAGTCCCAATTTTTGGGGGAAAACAGGATATAAACATAACAAAATATAACAGCAACAACAAAAACTGTTGTAAGCAGCTTTGAGTCCCAAATAGGAAATAGGTAGGATATAAATATAGTAGCAGCAGTAATAGTACTACTAGTAGTAGTAGTAGTAATGATTACCATGGCCAGAATTCTATTGGGTATTTATGATGTGTGATCAAGAGTTGGGCATCTGTGACTGCTTTGTACTCACAATCCTTATGTCTCCCCTCATTTAGGAGATGTGTAGGGCCATGAAAGTTTTCCCCCTCCTGCTTACCAGTCAGCAGCTGCTACAACAGACGGGGATCTGTTCTCCTGTCACTCTGGAAGTGGCTAACTGATGTTCTCCCCACTCCCAAGGAATTGATCTCCATTCCAAAAGAGGATTGCAGGGAGATCGTAATTCTGCCTGTTCAATAGAGATCCTTCATGTGAGGGGTGGAAACTTTAGTCAGCTGGTTCCTGATTGACAGGGAACAGAACCCCATCAATCACAACAGCAGCTGACTTGAGGAATCAGGTTGGGATTCAATAGGTAGCTATATAACTACCATAGTTACATAGCAACATAGAGCATAGAAGATTTTGGCGTGACAGGAACAAGGACAAAAGACCAGGGGTGCAGGCAACATGCAGCCTGAGATGAGCGACAGTCCTGTTCAGCCTCTCATTTCCCTTATATCCCCTCAATTATTTCTCCCTCCATCCTAAATTAGCAAAAAATCATATAAAAAAATAAATGGAAGTGATCAGAATGCCACTTCATGTCCTGGGAAAAGGCAATGATGTGGTATGCATGGGTCAGAGGGAATAGGAAATGGCCTTCCAGTGTTCCAAAAATACCTACTCCTGGACTAGACAACCATTTAAACAAACAGCACTTTAAAACAGAGAATTATCCTTTCAAGGCACTAGATTCCATCTGATCTTAGAAGTTAAGCAGGGTCAGGCTTAGTTAGCACTTGGATGGGCACCCTGAAGGAATACCTGGTGCTCTAGGCAATATTTCAGAGGAAGTCAATGGCAAACCACCTCTGAGTATTTCTCACCTAAGAAAACCCTATGATATTCATGGGGTTGCTGTAAGCTGACAGGTGACTTGAAGGCACATGTATACATACATCTTCTGTCGTCCTTCGAACAGAAGTAAATACTTCTATAAAGCGGGATATATAATCACTCTAGTTAAGCAACATCCCACCAATTCTGTCCAGAATCCTGCCCTTCACACCACAAATAGAATCATAGAATCATAGAAATGTAGAGTTGGAAGAGACCACACAGGCCATCCAGTCCAACCCCCTGCCATGCAGGAGCACCCTCAAAGCAATCCCGACAGATGGCCATCAAGCCTCTGCTTAAAAACCTCCAAGGAAGGAGACTCCACTACACTCCGAGGCAGCAGATTCCACTGCCGGACAGCCCTGACTGTCAAGAAGTTCTTCCTGAGGTTCAGATGGAATCTCCTTTCCTTCAGCTTGAATCCATTGCTCCTTGTCCTGGTCTCTGGAGCAGCAGAAAACAAGCCCTCTGCTTCCTCTACATGGCATCCCTTCAAATATTTAAACATGGCTATCATGTCCCCTCTTAGCCTTCTCTTCTGCAGACTAAACATACCCAGCTCTCTAAGTCTATCCTCATAGGGCATGGCTTCCAGGTCTCTCACCCTACACATTTACTAAAATAGAACCTACATTTCCGGTCAGCCCTATCCTGTATAGCCAAAGACTATTAAGTTCTAAAGGAAAGCCAATGGATCTCTAGCCCTGTTCTAGACGAACAATGCTACATTTAAGATTAATATCATCTGGTGGCTCTTAATCTCAAGTGTCTTTAGTCTTTTGGGGAGCAGCCATTCCAGCTGATACACTGGCCACACTGCACTTGTCTCTTGAACCTCCTAATAAAATCTCCTCACTGTGGGAATCTGGACAAAAAGCTGATGTTCTTTTAGCTTCCCTAGCACTTGTGTCAATTGCTGCTGAAGCTTGAGCGCTACAGGATGCCAGAACTGAATTTAGCATAAGTGAGAATTTGTGTAGTTACATATTTAATGCCTGAGAACATGAGGAGATTGAACTAAATTAATCAGCAGGAAGATTAGCAGTTGAAGGGAACAGGAGAAGGACAAGTGCTTATGAGGTGAGCTTATCTGGAGGAAACTCTGAACAGGAGGTTAAAACCACTGAAGGCCACAGGCCTTCTTTACCTCAGGCAATCTATCTCTACGCCGTTATGTCACAAGTCTCATGACAAGAAACAGGACAAATGGGACTTGTGACAAAATGTTGAGGCATGGAGTCAAATCAGGTCAAAAATTCCTCCACCTTTGCAAGGCCATTTACCCATCATGCAAGACAAAGTTTAAGAGATAGGAAATTTTTAAAAATAGAAAGGGCTTAAAATACATTAAAATTTAAGATGATTTAGCATTTTCCCTTTCTTCTCTTTTTTATAACCCTGCTCTCTATGGATGCACCCAGATGGATTGAAAAGTCTCATATCGTGTTCCTGTTATTTCCAGTTTTATAGCAGGTTAAAATAAACCAAATTGGGAGGATGGTATAAAAAGTTTCTAATCATACCAGGTGCTGACAGAGAATATTCTGGGATAAACAAAAGTGTATGGATCTCCAAAATAAAATCAGAAAGAACAGGAACAAAATCTGGGATTTTCTGGCCTTTAAAATCAATCTGGATGTGCCCCATGCTAATGTGTTCCTGGGACAGAATGCCCAAGCAATGGCACAAGATCAGTGCAGTGGGCAGGCCAGATGCAACTCCCAAGCCTTTTTTGTACCCTCTAGCACTTGCAAGAGACAACACTTGGAGAGCCAGTGTGGATTAGTGGTCTGAGCACTGAACTATGACCCTGGAGATTAGTATTTGATTCCCACTTGGTCATGGAAACCCACTGGATGACCTTAGGCACACTCTCACCCCCAGAAAACCCTGTGATAGCTTCACCTTAGGGTGGTCATAAGTCAGATATGACCTGAAAGCACACAACAACAACAGCACTTGCAAAAAAAGAGAAAACTTAAAAAATGCCACCAAAAACGAGTGGTGAAGTTTGTTAAAATAAAATAAAAAAAATCAGCAGCAAAATGCACTTAACTAAAAGAATCACAGACCATTTCCGCACTATACTGTTATAGTGCTATTATTCCACTTTCAACGTCCTATGGAATCCTGGGTTTTGCAGTTTAGGGAGGGGCATTTAGAATTCTCAGCCAGAGAGCTCTTTGGCTTCACTAAGGCTATTTCCACATTAGCCCGTTATAGCACGATGATTCCACTTTCAACATCCTCTGGAATCCTGGACTTTGCAGTTTCGAGAGCAGCCTGCTGGCCCCTCCCGAAACTGCAAACCCCAAGATTCCAGAGGATGTTGAAAGTGGAATCACCGTGCTATAACGGGCTTGTGCGGAAATGGACTAAACTACAAATCCCAGGATTCCACAGGATGTAGAAAGTGGAATAATAGCACTATGCCAGTGTGGGGTGGAAAGGCCCACAGTCACTTCTGAACCTGAAACTTTAAATTGCTAAGACCTTCTAGCATTTCCTCAGCCTTTCTCTTCCTTAAACATCCATCTTCCTGGAATGATCTGCCACCACATTCTTAAATGCAGTCTTGCTTAATTCCTCCATCTCTCCACGATCACTAACAGTCCTCCATGAACCACAGATCCCTGCTGATCCTCCCACCTCTTCTGCGACTACTTGCTCTGAGGCATCACTCATGAATGAGTGAGACAGTTACTCTCTGCTGAAGACTGCTGCACTGTAATTCACAGCATAATCCTTACTTACTTATTCCCAGGTAAACGTGCACAGCAGTCCATGTGCAGATCCAATACCTGTTTGGACATTCTCCAATGCCCCTACTGCTGCTATATTTTGGTGGCACAGTGCAGGAAGTATACTTTCACTGTTAAACAAAGCATACAAGGAGAACATTTTTTTCACCTCCTGGAAATGTTAATCAGCTTGAAAAGAAGGTGACTGCTCCATGTAATAGACAACCACAGTGAGTCCAAAACACTCCAGAGGCCACACAAATTACCAAAAATTGTGGGGGGGGGAAATGACACTAACACAGGTTTACCATATTCTGAAAAGAACAAGAATTGCTGGTTGACTACTTCAGACTACTGAATGCTATGATGACTCTCAGGCCCTTTCCACACTAGCCTATTAAAACGGTGCAGAGCGACCTCCAACAGAGGTCTTCTGCACTGTGGAGTGGACTGGGGCGGACTACTTTTTGTAGTTCCGCACCTCAATCCGCTCCAGAGTGACCGGAACTGGTCGCGCAGTGTGCTTTTTAAAAACCTCTTTTAAGAGGTTTTTGAAAAGTATGGAGCGCATGACCCCGTGTCGCTCCGTCGCTGTGCTCCGGTGCAGATTTGCAGGCGTGCACTAGTGCGTGCCTGCAGATCTGCCGGGGGCGGGCTTTAGACTGGCAAGCTTCTCCAGTTGGTGGAGAGCCTCCACCAACCAGAAGCCACCATTTTGGATGCTGGAGCAGTGCTGAGCGACAAGCTCGCACTGCTCCTAGTCAGGATGGATCCAAATGGACCCACCAAAAAGCCGGTGAGTAGCGACAAGGAGCGTTTCCCTCGCCACATGCAGAAAGGGCCTCACTTTAAATACCGTATAAGTCTGGAGCACTTGTTAGAAAGCGAGCCAGCATGGTATAGTGGTGTGAGTGTTGGACTATGACCTTGGAGACCAGGGTCCAGTCCCATGGTCATGGAAACCCATTGGATGACCTTGGGTGAGTCATACACTCTCAGCCCCAGAAAACCCTTAGGGCCACCATAAGTTGGAAACAACTTGAAGCACACAACAACAACTTGTAAGAAAAATCATTGTTCCTCAGTCATGTCAGTCCAACAGACAAGGCAGATCTGCCTTGTGAGCAGACAACATCATGACAATGGTAGTAAGGTGCCTTGCTCCTCTCCACCATTTTCCAGCCCCAGTGACAACAATCCCAACCAAGTTGGAAGCTGGTAGATCATTCAGTAACTCCATGAGGCCAAGGCTAGTTGTTTTGGGGGCTTCCTTCACCCTGCTTTAACCAGGCATGCCTCTCTTTGTCCTCCTAAGAGCTCTATTAGCTGATCACCCTGTTCTTTCATTCTGCACCTTGTAAGAAAACCAGAAGTTTTGGAAATCTGCCTGGACAGAAATTTTTTTCTCTGTAAAAGGGGAGGTTATGTGGGAAAAAGAAGATACAAGCAACAACAAAATGGAAGCAGCCATAAGTCCACTTCTGATTTTGGAAAAAAAAAGGTTGCTTTTTTTAAAACGTTAAACAGTGCAGGGAGCTTTGTTAACATACTGAAAAGGTGAACTGTTGGACCTGGAAGTTCCCAGGTGATGTTGTTCACTCCTCCATTTTTGGCAAGCAAAAAAGACAGCAGTTTCAGAGGGAGAGGAGTTGGAGGGGCTGAAAGCCACAAAAACAGCCCAGCCCAAAGGACCATTCCATTATTTCAAAGGCAAATTGCAGCACTGGGGGCAGGAGTGGGGAGTCTGCATTTAGGAATGGCAAGTTTTCACGTAACACCATTTTCACATTTCACATTTCTCTTTTAAAGGCATCATAGTGGCTGTTTTCCTGGTAGCACAATGGCAATGAGAGGTGTGCCCCTGCTGAGTTCAGAGTTCTGGCCATATGGCTTTGCTACTCACAGATAACATCCATCCCTGGTAGACATGGTTCCAGTCCTAACAAAAAAAATCCTCATCCATGTGGCACCTCAGCTCTTTGAATACAGACAAGGCATATCTTTCTTCATGTCACACATGAAACCTGGGACACCTATGGCTAAGTAACATCAGAGTGGGTTTCAGACAGCAAAGGGGAAGAGCACACAAGATAGGAGAGGCTGCAGCAGATTACTTGTGTCTGAGCCTACTGGAAGGAATATTGTACATCCTCTACCACAGCTGACTTGAATCAAAATGACTTTGTGAACTCAGTTTTCAACAACTGAAGTAAGGTGAAGACAAAGAGGGAAAGTGGGAGAAGGAAACTGGGACATTTTGAAAAACAGTTGAAAAGGTGGGATGACAGGAGGATTAATAGGGACCGCATCTGTCAGATTAGGACATTTGGATGGCAGGACAGGGACAAAACCTGGATTGATCAGATTTCTCAATCCTGGCGATTATACTGCCTGGAGATGATGGAAGCTGTAGTCCTACATCTGAAAGGCATCCGGTTGAGAAAGGATGTGAGAAATAAATATCTTGCTCATTCAGTAATATTGAGGAGGGCATAAATTCTCCCCATAGTATTAGCATGTTGACAGACAATGGATAGACTGCATTCACTACAACAAATCCTCTTAGGCAAACCACATCATTATATCTTTGGTGTGGAAACACAGATGCCAGCAGTTTGCTGGGAAAAGCCCACAGAAGTGTGTCGACCATGGTTTATGGGTTAATCTGAGGGATGAGAACGTCTCCTGACCCCCTTCCTGATAATCATAGGCAATCTGCCTCAGAATTAAGGTGGGGGCAGGAGAGAAGGTTACAGGGGAAAGTAGAATCAGTCATCTCCTCAGAATAGCAAAAATACTCCAATTTCTCTGAGCGCTGTCACTTCTCAACTATCTTGGTTTTAATGTACTTTCTCTCTATCTGCAGAGTTTACATTGATTAGTTGTGATGGTGAATGAGGAGCAAGAAAAGCCTCGTGTAACCTTGCAGTGCAAGTGGAGCTTCAAGTCAATCCATGCGCTCTGGAGGCGTGACATCAAAGCGAAGGGAATTTGAATCTGGCACAGGGGGGCAGTGAAAAGCAGTCCCCTGTGCCACAGTGTCTCCGTGCCAGTTGCTCGGCCCTGTTGAGATCAGGTCACAAAGGTGTGGTGAAAGAAACGGGAACAGGGTAAAACAGCTTTGGTGAAGAGAGACAAAATTTTGGAGAACCAAACTGAGATATTATCTAGGCCTGACACATTCCTGGAAATGGGGTCACAGCACAATACAAGTGGAAATGCTTACAGTGGGAGTACAGTCAGCCTGTTACGTTCACTAGGGTTAGGGAAACAGGACCCTTGCAAATGTGGAAAAATTGCAAATATCAAAATGATTGTGTGTCTGTGGGAAGGGGATCGAGGCATGGTGGGGACACCCAGGGTCCAAACCAGGTCACAGAAAGGACCTGGTGGCCTATACTTCCTCTCTCACACCCATCTCCTTTCCTTGGATAAGCGGGGGGGGGGGGGCATCAGGAGAGGGTTCGTAGTGCTGAGAAATTGGGTTGCAAACCATCCTGAGCTGGCCAGGCAGTGGCTGGTGGTAGTGGTAGTGATGGTGGTGGAGGAGGAGGACCAGAGGCAGGTTTTTAAAGGGCTATGTGGCCTGATTGGGACCACTGAGAGGGAAGGTTACTTGGAAAAGAAGTGACTGAAGTAGGAGGGGAGGGTTGAAGAAACTCTGAAATAATCAAATCCATAAAAGTTAAAACCACAAATGTGGAGGGCAGATTGTAGTATTTTATCTCCCCATTGGTGTGCTCAGGTCCTGAGCTCTCTGAAACAGGTCACTTCAGTCTCACTGCCTTCTCAAGGCACAGTTAGTGGGACACGTGACAAAGGTCATTTCCGCACTACACTGTTACAGTGCTATTATTTCACTTTCAACATCCTGTGGAATTGTGGGATTTGTAGTTTACTGAGGCCCAAGAACTCTCTGGCTGAGAATTCTAAATGCCCCTCCCTAAACTGCAAACCCCAAGATTCCCTAAGATGTTGAAAGTGGAATAATAGCACTATAACAGTGTAGTGCACAAATGGTCAGAGCCTTCTCAGCGGCTGTCCCTAGGATCTGGAACTCAGTTCTTGATTAGGGCTAGAAAGGCTGCCTCCTTGCTTCTACTGTTAGACAAAGGCCTCTTTATTCTTCAGGCTTTTGAAAACTGAAGTTTTTTTTAAAGGAAGGTCTTTTAAAAGGGTGCTGCACCATTTTAATTGTACTGTGTTTTTTAAAAAAATCTATTGTGCCTTTTTAAACTATATAATATTTGCCTAAATTTGCAAGCTTTGCAAGTTCTGAGAAAAAGTGGGAACTAAATGAAGATGATAATAATGAGAATGATATGAATACAGAACCAAAGTGAAGTTAGCAAGAAATTGTTGTAGCTTCAGGGCTCCTCGCCAGTGTTTCACTCAGACAGCCATGAATACCTGTTACAGTGTTACATTCCAGGACACATTTCCACACTAAACTGTTACAGTGCTATCCACCTTCAACATCCTGTGGAATTCTGGGTAGTTTACTGAAGCCCAAGAGCTCTCTGGATGAGAATTCTAAAGGACTCTGCTTAAACTGCAAAACCCAGGATTCCATAGGATGTCGATAGTGGAATAATATGTTATAACATTGTAGTGCGGAAATGGCCTTACCAGACTAAGTCCTCACTGAGCTGTTCCTCGGCCTTTTGTCCCACTCAATTATTTTTGTATAAACTTTAAGGTTGCCCCAAGGAAGACCAGAGTCTGGGAAAAGTATTTTTGAACTACAGTTCCTCAAAGCACCAGGTACCTTCATTACTGGCCAGGCTAGTTGAGGAATCTAAGAGCTGTCATTCCAAAAGGTAACTTCTTCCAAGCCTTGGAGCAAGCCAGTACCTCCATTTGATTGTGAATCCCCTTAATGACATGGCTATTGGCACTAGCATACAGTGACTTGAGAGTCATTTCCTTGAAAAGCAGGATATTTCTCTTCCAAGCAAATACGTAAAAGGATCCTGAACTTTAATTCAGAAGATCTGAATCCTTCTTGGCTAGGAATCTGGCTGTACAACCATGATGGGCAAGTGTGGCCAACTGGTACTATAAGCTCCTCGAGAAGTGTATGTGCGGGTAGGAGGGGGTTAACAATCAAATCTGGATCAGACGTTGTTCTTAATCCTACATCCCCTCAGTGTAGTAAATATCTGTTTACATTACATTGAGACACATACATTCCCCTGATTTACTGTAAAGCTGAGATACATGGCCATTCCATGCTTCACCACAAGCAGGCAGGATTGGAGACATATCTGGCTACATCCCCAGAGATAGATACATAACAATTATAGAAGTATCAAGACCCCCAGAGGCTCCCCATGGATCTCAGTAATAATGTCATCATTGTGTAGCCTGACACTTCCCTGATCCTGCCTGCTTGCTGCAAAGCATGGAATGGCCATGCAGGGTGGCTTCAGGGGCTTTACAGTAAGTTGGAGTGGGGGCTTTGGAAGGAGGAATACTGACCCCCACAGCACCTGAAAAAAAGACATCTACATGTATAAGGAAAACTAACACATGCTGATGTTCCTAAAAGAATTACAGCCAAGGTATGTTTGATAGTTTAAGTGTCCTGTTTCAATTTCAATTTCAGTGTTTCTGCATTGACGGGGCAATTTCTGTTTCAGTAAAGTGTTTCTCTGGGGAGCATGCAGTGAAATTTGCCAAAGGTCTGTGTGTGTGTGTGTGTGTGTGTGTGTGTGTGTGTGTGTGTGGAGGGTGAGACCCTTCACCATGTTACTGTGTTTATGCACATATCAAACAGCAGGACTAGACTACCCTTCTTTTCTTTCCATGTCACATTTCCCACTAATTCCCCATGCCTCTCTGTAGCTGTGTATCTGATGAATTTGGTAAAGTTAATTTTGGACTACAAATACCCAAGTCCACCAGCATTCAAATGTTGACATTTTTAGAAGAGCAACACAAGCATGCATTAATTTACATGTGAGTTTCATCTACCAAGATACAGACACACAGAAAATCCATTTAAAACCCTCCCCAGAGATATAGTGTGTGTTGAATAAGGTGAGTTAGTGGCAGCACAAATCTTAACCAATGCGCACTAGACAAATCAATCATGTTGCAAAATCTTTTCCCCTTACACTTAGTGATAGACCAGGACTTGTGTATTAATATACATTTTTGTGATTCTACACAGCTTGACCGGTGAATGTATGCCTCTTATGCATCTCAAACTGAAACGGACATATGTTGGACTATTGGCGTATTTTTAATATACACCATCCAGTTTTTGTCCAAATGTTTCCTCCAATTATTTTGATATGGGACCAGAATGAACTTAAAAGAGATAAATGGTTGAAGAAGTGCTGCTGTCTTCCTCATCCCCAACTTTCCTGTGTAAAATGCTAAAGTGTTCTTGAAATGCATGTAGATGTTCAAATGTGAGGATGCACATTTCAAAAAAGTTAGCAAAGAAAAAAGGGGAAAAAAAAGAAAAATCTTTTGGTAGCAGGTGATCCCAAGCAGTTTTAAAAATATACTCACAGTGTCTGATTCTGTTTGTTTGGAGGCACAAAAGAGTCCATACTTGCAACAAAAAGGGTGCAATAAGAACATTTACAAAGTTTTGGTCTTTTGGAATAGCTTTCCTGGTAACTTTTAAAAAATCATGCTGAAAGGAACAGGTAAAACTGGAATGTGATTTGTAAAAGACAAAAGCCTTGCATCAGCTCCTGAGTACCATTCCATCATGACAGAGTCTTATTAAAGCAGCTTGTTTTGCATCTAGCAAGCCATTGAAAACTTCACGCCTTGTGTATACTCAGTTTCATTAAGACCTGATGTTAGGGGAATGATTTCATGTGCTGCTGTTGTGCTTGAACTGTAAATGTGCAGCCATCTGTCAAGTGAGACGTATGCAGCAATTGCACCTTGATTGGGTGACACAGGATGCAAAGCTTTGTCTCACTGTGCGATTGTGTCTCGATAACGAATGAGGTAATTAATCACCAGCCTAGGTTTTATTAATCTGCCAACTTCAGACTCTTCCCAACCAAATCCTCATCAACTAGTACTGAGAAAAAAAGATCAGGGGAAGCAATATCTCTTACATCTTTCTTCCCTTCCAGCCACAAATCAGCACCGATAAATAAAAAGTAATGATCAAGGTTTTATCTACTTACAATTGCTGTTGGGGTTGCTGCCAAGACACAGTAGAGGACAAGGGGGGAAATGAAGCTTTCATCCTCTGTTCCTGGATACGGCTTCATCAAGTCTCCATCCTGGCAGAAGAAGCCTTGGATATGCACCTGGAAAGTGTCTGTGCACTCAAAGTAGTAGGCGAGCAGAACGGTCCCGGCCATAATGACGAGCTGGAAATACAGCATGGTGACACAGAGACATTAGCAGCTGTTTAGCAGCTGTGCCTCCAAGCTACCCGGCAACAGCCACCCTCCATCATCACCACCACCGACACCATCCCGACAGCAATGCCAACATTAGTGACTGAGTGCTTAAGCTAATGTCTCTACTCTCTAACATCTGTTACATAAACCTTTGGGTTACTCCCACACCCCAGTGAAAGGCTCTGATTCAATGGGGACCACGACATACTTTGCAAACGGATGGGAACTCTGGGGCCGACTTTGTCAAAAGGCATGCGGTTGTCACCAGCAGCGTGGATCAATGCAAATGGAATGGGGCAGCCGGCAGCAGGGCAGACTCTATCAGCTAAAAAAAGTCATATCGGAATGCCATCCCCTTCCCCCAATAAGCCCCCAAGGGAAAGCACTGTACAAACAGAAAAGGGGAAATGAGGCTCAGCTGCAAACATCCAGACAGGAGTTGATTCTGGCTGATTCACACAAATGTAGCCAAGAAGGGAGTTTCACAGAATCATAGACGGGGCTGCAGGGGCCATCTAGTCCAACCCCCAGCCATGCAGGAATACATAACCAAAGCACCCTTAAAAGATGTCTATCCATCCACCACATTCTGAGACAATGTACTCCACTGTCAAACCCTACAGTCAAGAAGTTCTTCTTAACGTTTAAGTGGAATCCATCCATCCATCCATCCACCCATCCATCCATCCATCCATCCATCCATCCATCCATCCATCCATCCATCCATCTTTCTGTAATCTGAAGCCTCTAGTTTATGTTCCAGTCTCTGGGGAATCAGAATCCATCACATCCTTTCAGATATTTAAAGATGGCTATTGCATAACGTCTCAGTCTTCTCTTCTCCAGGCTAATCATACCCAGGTCCTTTCACCCAGAGTGTTTCACCCAGGGGGAAAGCAAGCAGTGACACTGAAGTACTCATGGCTAGTTTCTTTCCAAATACTTTCTTCTGTTGTCTATCTCACTTCCAACTGAGTCCACTTTGTTTCAGAATTTGTCTTCTTCTACTGAAGATCTGCCCAATGTCATATGTCAAATAACATGCCCTTTCTCCTTTGTCTGTACTTTGTTTATCTGAACTGTGGACCATAACTAAATATTGAAACTGAAATTGCTTTAGTTCCTTCTGGGGAATGTGAAATATGTGGATAATGGTAACTAACTGCTTTTGGGATTTGTAAATATAATTGATTACTGGTTAAAAGTAACTTTATGAGCCGTGGCACTGCACAGTGATGTCCTTGTCCTTCCTCTTGCCAGGCATTCATGCAGAGGTACGGAGTATTCTAAGGATGTCCAGAGGTAACACCAGGTCTTGGCTTTATATACAAAGGGCTCCAGTGTGAGGCAGGGACATCCATGGGCTGAACTGTGTCTGCTTCCTCTTAGATCACAAACACACACACTAGAATACAGTAGGCCCCAGTTGTATCTGTGGCAAGCCTGTGAGATTCCAGTCAGATGTCACTGGACTAAACCTCCCAACATTTCTACCAATATCTATGCTGGCTGGAGTTAATTAGACTATGAAATTCCAACAACATCTGGAGGAACATAGGTTGCCACCCATGAGCTATAGGAATGCTTTACATCTTAGATATGAACTGGGGATCTGTGATGGAACTCCACTGCATCCCTGTTCTGAATGCCTTGGACTAGAGTAGGCAACTTTGTTACGCTTGTGATGGGGGTGAATATTCTGTGATCCTGAAGACCAGGGTTCAATTCCCCACTTGGCAATGGAAACTCACTGGATGACCTTGGCCATATCACACACTCTCAGCCCTAGAAAATTCTGTGACAGGTTCTCTTTAGAGACACCAGAAGTCAGAACTGATTTGAAGGCACACAACAACAGCAGTGATGCTATAGGGTGACAGATTTTCGCATGCATTTTCCATGCGAAAGGCCCTCTTGAGTGTTGCGCAAATGTGAGGAGCAGTCCACATGATGCACTCACATTTGTGCGACGCTCCAGGGCCTGGCAGGGACCTCTCGTGCACTTTTTCATTTTCAGCTTTAAGCCGAAAATGGTGCACGGTCAAGCATTGCTCCCAGGCCCCGCGTGCACTTACCTTGCGTGCGGAGCCTCGGGAGCCAGGCCGGTTGTGCTTCCTGTCTCAGTGCAGCCTGGGAAGGTCCCAAGCTGCACTGCGAAAGGAAGAGGCGGGGCTCTTGCACGAGCAGGAAGCTTGTGCGGAGCCGAAGAAACCTGGACACGAGGGCCTCTCACAAGAGGCTGCTCGTGCGAGCACCACACCCCAGTGCCAAGAAGAGGTAGGATGCGGAAAGGGCCAGAGACAGGAAAATAATCAGAGGGGGAGGTTTTTTATTTGTTTGTTTGTTGTTGGGTTTTTTGTTTTTTGTTTTTACTTTAAACTGTGCTGTTTATGTGCTGTTTAGGGCCACAATGTATTTAGGAGGTGAACTACTGCTTCTGAAGATGTCTAGAAGAGTCTATTTACCCTTTTTTGCTAGAAACAAGAGCAGCCTGCAGGTGTCTGGGAGGCACAGCTACAAAAAAGACTTGCTCATCCCTGACTTAGACTATTCTAATTCTGAGTCCAAGAGCCCTGACATACATTACAGCCACTTAGCCTCGTTGTCCTTGGTGCATTCTTTGGACTGCACTGACTCTTCTAGGTACAACACCGGTTGGTAAATGTGGAGGAGCCGGGGGTCATTTTATCTCCCTCTGCCTGCCCACATACAAAGTGAGAGGACATCACTTCAGCTAATTCTTCTCTTTTTTGGTGTTTTTTGGTGGTTAGAGGAATCAAACCACTCTATTTTTAGGTGGTTTTGGATTACTTTGGTTGGTTTGCAGGCCTGAGGAAGTTTTTTAGGGTGGTTGTGAGGGCTTCTGGAAGGTCCCATGAGTCTCATATGGCCTGTGGGCTACACTGTGCCCATCCCCAGGGTACAAGAATACTACTTCTAATAATGCTTGCTGTCTTCTCTGTCACTAATATTGAATTAACTCTGAGTTTTAGTCTCTTTTTAGTTTAAATGAGTTATCCAACATGCTGAATCCTAGTGCAAAAACATAATTACGAGTACCAGTCAGTGGTAGCTGATGACTCTCATGTCCATGGGATAGTGAATCACCTCTGGGTTTTAGTCTGAACTTTAAAGGATCAGTGCAAGGTGCTGCATCTCTCCCTGCAAAAAGGTTCAGCACCTTGGAAAGCTCATTTCACCCTAAAACACAGAGTACATTCACTGCCCCACTGAGATGGAAGCCATCGGGTTCCACAGTGT
The DNA here is from genome assembly GCA_948474755.1 of Ctenosaura bakeri. Classification (NCBI taxonomy): domain Eukaryota; kingdom Metazoa; phylum Chordata; class Lepidosauria; order Squamata; family Iguanidae; genus Ctenosaura; species Ctenosaura bakeri. The sequence goes on along the minus strand of CAOLHI010002664.1, from coordinate 1,007 downwards.
GTGTGTGTGTGTGTGTGTGTGTGTCTTATCTGCCTTCAAGTCCCCTGTTGACTCATTGTGACCCAATGAATTTCATGGGGTTTTCTTAAGCAAGGAATAGTCAGGTGTGCTTTTGCCAGTTTGTTTCTCTGAAATATAGCTTATAGCACCTGGTTTTCTTTGAAGGTCTCCCATTCAAGTACTAACCAGGGCTGACTCTGCTTAGCTTCTAAGATCAGATGGGATATGGTACCTTTAAGATATTTAGGCCTGATCTTTAATTCTTGTGGCTCTATGGAAATATCAGTCATGTTCTATGATACCTGAGCTTTTTCTTTTGGAAATTCTTAAGTTCTTTGCCATAGCAGTTATCTTGTGATAGTCCAGCTTTCATCTGTATATGGACAGACCTTGGCTCTGGAAGTATGTGATTCAGTCTATCCATTTTAACAGAATTTTAACAGACTTTCCAGATCCGTAAGTATAGAGGTTAGACTAGATTTGAAGAGATTTCAAATTTTAAATTGTATATATCATCCCAAAGTGCTTTTACACATCTCTCATTTCTTTTCCTTCTCTTCTCCATTCCTTCTTTCTTACAGTATCCCTACCTCAGCTGGAAGCTTCTTATATCCTCCTTCCTGCTTCTTTGACATTCATTTCTTACTCCTTTCACAGCTTTTCTCTTTCATCCCTTCTTTGTTATTACCAGACTCCTTCACTGCAGACTCCTTCCCACCCACTCCATTTCCCACTTTGCTGAAACATAATTAATCGGAAAAATATATTAATTGGCATCAATATAAAATGAATCCTGATGTGACTGTAAGGCCAAGCTGGGCAGAGGAAAAATACTGGCTGATGACGTGTGCTGAAAAGTAGGTCAGATATCCCCCTAGGCATATCCAAGCTCATTGTAAGGATAATAACCAGGTAACTCCAGAGATAATTGGCTTAAGTTGAAGCTGTAATGTCTTTGCTGCCATACAATAGCAGTGGGAAGTTCCAAACCAACAAACCACTGATTG